>SNQJ01S0162390.1:11075-23898 GCA_010110895.2 Picea sitchensis
ATACCATATCTCATGCAATTTTTTTTTTAAAGTTAAAGTCATCATCGCAATATCGATGATAGTTCGTCGGAAACAAATTTTTATTTTGAACAACTGTGGCAATAGGGACAAATGTTCGTCGCAATTTTCCATGGTTTTCCATAGCACATACAACATCTACGTCGTAAGTTTGGTATTAAGATACATTTTCGTCGCTATTGCCATGGATTTTCATCGCAGGTTGCCACAGTTTTGCTTCGCACATACAACATCTGCGTCATAAGTTTTTGGCTTGGCATAAATTTTCGTTGCAATTGCGACAAAGTTTCATCGTAATTGACATAGTTCTTCGTTGTAATTGTGAAGAAATTTCTTCGTAATTGCGACGATGAATAGGGTTAACCGATATTGATGGTGATGACATGTGGAGAGCTAATTTCGTTGATGTTTCCATGTACACTTGGATCATGGATATAGAGACAAAAAAAAGTCTCGACTTTCATGGAAATTGTGATAGATAAGTGTGAAAATATCAACAAAAGACCGTCACAAATTTGGTCATATGTACTAGTGAGGGAAATCTCCTTGGACACATTATCGCAGATTTGGGAATAAGCATTGATCCCGAAAGGATTGCTTCCATCCTTAATATTCCTGCTCCCACTTCCAAGAAGAAGGTTCAAGCTTTTATGGGGGTTATTAACTTCGTCCGTAGGTTTTTTGCACATTTTGATGTCATGGTTAAACCAATTCATAATCTTCTTAAGTAAAATCGTTTTTTTTCTTGGACAGATGACGTCGAAAATGATTTTGTAGGAATCAGAAAGAAATCAGTTCTGCACCAGTTTTGGCGAAGCCGGAATTTGAGAAGGAATTCACTATATATAATAATTTCACTGAGGAATCGGTTTCTTTTATCCTCATGCAAAATGATGACCAAGGTAATGAAAAAACAATGTCTTAGATGAGTCAAAGTTTGTCTGATGATGAATTTAAATATTATTTTATAGAGAAACATGCTTTCTCTCTTGTTAAATATGTCAAGATGTTTCGCCACTTCATCTTAGGTAAGCATAAGTTGGTAAAAGTCCCTTTAATTGTTGTCAATTTTTTACTCCCACATACTTATCTCTCAGGGAAACTTTCACATTGGCTTGCTAAGATCTAGGAACATTATTTGAATATGGTGACTTCTACCATTATCAATGGATGTGACTTAGCTTTTCACTTAGCTTAGCATGCTGAGAATAGTGGAGAGATTGACGAAGACGATAGTTCCTTATCAAATCTCTTTTACATTGATAACCAGATCCTCCATGTATCTGACAATCCTTGGTATAAGAATTTAATTTACTATCTACAAAACCAAAGATGTCCAGACAACTTAGACACTCATCAAAGGAGAAGGCTCTATCTTGAATATGCAAGGTACATCATTATAGGAGCCTTCTTGTTTCGAAGATCTGCTAATGGTGTGTTGCTTCGATGTGTAAACAATGAGGATGCACAAAAATTGTTGCAAGAAACTCATGGTTTTTCAAACTCGGTCATCCATGTAGGAGGCCAGTTTTCTGCTAAGACCATTGCCTTCAAAATTATTAGAAAAGGATACTATTGGCTTTCAATATTTCATGACTCTTATGTTTTTTCCAAATCTTGTGACAAGTGCCAAAGATTTGCTAGGAAATAAAGCCTTTCATCCATGCCATTACAACCTGTCCTCCCAGACTTTCCCTTTTCAAAGTGGGGATTTTATTTTATTGGTCCTATAAATCTTCCATCTTCAGCAGGGAAAGTTTTTATTTTGGCAGCCACAGACTATTTTAAAAAATGAGCTAAAGTTGTCCCACTTAAGCATTCAATAGATGATTAGGTAATTTCTTTCCTTGAAAATAACATCTTTTCTAGATTTGGTCTTCCATTGGAAATTATTATAGACAATGGTCCCACTTTCATTTCTGCTAAGTTGACCCAATTTTTAGCTAAGTTGGGGGTTAAACATTTTACCTCGTCAACTTATTATCCCCAAGGAAATGGGTAGGATTAGTCTACCAATAAAAATCTGGTGAGAATTGTTAAAAGGCTCATCGAAGATAAGCTTCAATAATGGCACACTCTCCTCACCTATATTGCCTTTTGGGTTGATTGAATGACCGCCAAGGTAAGCACTGGTTTCACTCCTTTCTAGCTTGTTTATGGTCAAGAATCTCTCTTCCCTACTGAGATGGAATTTTCTTCCTTAAGGTTGATGGTACAGATTGAAGAGTTAAATTCTTCTGATGTTTCACAAAGGATAAATACACTCCTAGACTTAGAAGATCATAGGATGTTTTCCTTCGATAATATTAAAAGGAGACAATAGACTGTTAAGAAGTATTTCAACAAGAGTGTCAACACCGTCAAATTTAAAGTCAATGAAAAACTACTACTGTGGGATTCATATCACGCTGATAGGGGAAGACATTTAAAATTTCTAAAATTATGGTTGGGTCCTTTCAAGATCATTTTTGTCATGGGTGCTAATTATTATATTCTAAAATATTTACAGGAGTGATTATTCTCCTACAACACTAATGGTTCCCACTTAAAACATTATGTGGAACCAACTTGAAAAGTTTTAACGTTGTTTGGGTTTTCTGTATATTAGTAGTCTAGCTTTGCTTTCATTTTTTCCATTGTTTTCATTTTTTATTTATAGTAGTTTGATTTATACTTTCTGTTTTTAACAATTTCCTACTGCTTTTACATTTCTGTCATTTTATTTCTTCTTTTTTAAACTTTGCAATTTTAATTCTGCCATGGTTTTTTTTTTTTTGGTCAAGAATAATATGTTGGATCAGTTCTGCCATAGTGACACTCCTGCAATATATTGTTAGTCAATAAAATTCAATCTTACACAGTTGTTATGATGTTCCCCTTGAAATCAATTGAATTTTTTATCTTCTTTCAGTGTTGTCTTAGAAAGAAATTGGTTATCTCTCGCATTTTCTTTCCATTTCTTCATCCATTTGAAAATTTAAAAGAGAAACTCCATAATTTTTCTCCTTGATGTAAAATATAGATTCTGATTGAATGATTATGCATAAAGGGATAAACCCCGTCATACTTCCAATAAATCCCAAATTCCCGATCATTTTTCCAATAAATCCACTCACTTCCCCCTATTTCATAATCTTCCTGGTTATATATTCTTGACCTGTTGTTCTTGGCTTGCGAAACCATGAGTTATGAGTTCTAAATCCGTTGAAAATAAATTTCCTTGTGGATTCCCCAGTTTGTTGACGATAAAAGTCACAATGAGGATTTCTCCCACAAAGTATTGCTAAAACCTTTTATTATAAGCTAACAATATATATAATACTAATAGGTGGGACCCCTTGTACATTGGAGGAGAAAATATGGTTCGTATTTGATGTTTATGTTGTTGTTTGACATTGCTTACATGTTTGAGCATGATTAATGTTGAAATGATTGGTTCTATTCGCAACACGTGGAAGATCGACAATTCCTGATATGTGTGGGCTTCGTTACTCTAATTTATCAATTCTGTATCATGATGGATTATATCCATTACTATCACATTTCTATTAGCGCCATGATCTGTTACATGTTGCACCTGCACAAAACACATGTTAGTCATGACAACAGATAAAACAAATATGGAAAAAAATCTAAGGAAGAAACTAAACTATGCTACTATGCTACACTATATGCATTGAAATTAAAGGATTATTTTTAGTCCTAGATAACAAAGTTAGTGGATATACGATTTATTGAGTTATATGGAAGCACATTTGATATGCGTTATGTTATGGTTGGAAATGGTTAAACATGATGTGGGGTGGTGCATTTGGCAAGTAATGGATGTGAGTTTCGATGCATAGATTAATTGAATGGATTAATGGATGGTCGGATGGTGTGTACTAAGTGATTGAATGAGTAAAGGATGGAAACGATGTGCATTTACTGCATGTCACTCCATACCTCTCCCACTAGACATCAACCTAGCTTGGCTATTGTTCGATTGTATTTCCCTATGGTTAAACTCTGAATTTTAGGAAAGGGAAGAACTACTCGACCAAGCTCGCATTTTTAAGGATTTTAGGTTACAGGTATGTCTTTTTTACCATCCACCAACCCGCTTTGGTTATCAAATATATATTGGCTCGGTGATGTATTCGTCTATGCTTTTCTTGAGACTAGAAACTATGTAAAATTGTGATATTTCTCTTGAATGGTTGGTTGTGTGTATTCACTGTAAATGAAAGGATTGGATAGTTGAATTCATGATTTCATTGATGATTCTATGTGGTGGAAGCCATGGAGGATCTCTGTTGTTTTATGGGTTTTGCTTAGAGGGTTTCATTCAGTCCAAACTTGCTGGCCATCTCCACAGAATTATTGTAAACATACCCAGTCGTATTTGGTTGTCGTGTTTGATTTTGAACCACTCTGGGTCACTGCTATCATTTTTTCCTGGTTGTGGGTTCGTTTATGATTGTGGTTTCTGCAAAATTGGTTTGGGTGGATATTATGCCAAGATTCTTTCTGTAGGGTTGGTTGTCATTTTGTGGCTCTGTTTTAGTATCAACATTATGTGGGTTGATTGGGAAAACCATGAGGTTTGTGCCCTGCATGTTCTCAATGTTATTATAAGAAGCCTCTGCTCCTCTGTTCATAGTCTCTCCTATCTTGTGAACTGTCACCCTGTCTTCGAAGCTATTGGTGATATGGCATGGGTGTCCACTGTATTGTCTCGAAAGTTTCTCACCTGCTATTGGTGGTAGAATCTAGTCTCCCTATGTTGGTCCATAGAGAGAACCCTTGATTACTCAAATCTCGTTTTAATTATTAAAAGCTTGTTTTAATAAATGGAGCCAGTTATATCCTGTCGGGTATATTGTTGATTATTATGATTTGGTGGAGTATCATCGACAATGGTTAATTGTCGACTCATCTCTTTTAATAGTGTTGACAGTGGTTTTGATTATCGACATCTAGTCACTCCATTGTTTATTATAACAGTTGATTCTATAGCTCAACATGGTTAATTGGTTGGTTCGAGAAATGAAATGGGCATACAGTTGCTACCTCTTGTGTTGTAACAGTCGGATTGTTAACTCAACATTTTTTTATGGTTGATCAAGTGTATGCCTCTTTGCTTTATGCATTGGGTTGTGTGTTTCCTACAACATGATATAGGTTGAAATGATGGTTGTTGTTACTGTGTGTTTTAATTGCCAATCGATATTATTGCAATTTAAAACTGTGATATTTGTGACTTGTCTGTCTACTGTATACATTTAATGGATGTCATGCATCGTATCAGAGATGGGCACGGGTTTTATAACAGTATGGTTTCATTACAATTTAAATGTTAGATTGATTAAAAGAGTGGAATCAGGCACAATTTTTAAGGAGCTTGTGTCTTTGTTTGATTTGAAGAATTTATTTGTAGAGAGTGGTTGATGGTTTGGATGTTGAACATAGTCAATGCAAATAACTGCTTGTTCATTGGAATTTTGTTTTAATATTAAATGGAAGAAATGAAAGGAAACAACACTCTTTATATAGGTTTTTTGGAAAGCATATTATTTTGAGTATGATGGCACTGTGTAATTGAAAGTGTTAAGGATTTAAAGGTGAACAATGAGAAATTTTAACACACATAAATGGTTAAATTATACACACAGTAATTGTTAATTGATCATAGTAATTGGTTAGTGTTTGTTCATTGCATTGAATACATAATGGTTTTATGGATTAGTTAATTAATCTTATGAACAATATCCTCCTTTTCCCCTATCATTATTTCATTTTTCGCTAATTACAATCCCCTCGCCTTCCCATATTCATTACCCACTCCCTATTCCTAAAATTTAATTACAGTTAAGAAGAGCTCTGTATTGTGACAGTTTAAGATCACATGGATGGATCACAATGATATGTTCTTTGGTTTGCATTTCAATTGATTGTTGTTGTCGGTGAGAAGTAACCATGTTCTTTTCCCCCTCATTTTAACATTTTTCTCTCAATACAAATCCCTCGCATATCCCAAAACCTTTTCTCACCCACTGCTCATTGACAACAATTAAACAATTTGTATGGACTGGATTGCATAAGTTTGATATGTTGCTGAGCCAAAATGTGTTTCATATTTTAAAAGAGTTGTCATGTATGGGTGTTAAAGAAACTATTTTCTAATCAATCATGCATACAAGAATGAGATTTTTTAGCCGAGGTAGCCATGGTAGAGGTAATTGAGGAAGAGTTAATTGGAACAGGGGCCCTGTAAGGGAAATATTCTCCATTCACTTTGATGCTGACTCATAAGAGTTAGGACATCTATTTTAGGCTGGGTTTTTCAATTAGATTGGGCAAGGAGTAGTCCAACCTAGGATGACAAAGGCCTCCCTTCCAAGGTCCACAAGCCCCTGGTATTATCGTGCCCCTCATGTCTCATTGCAACCCAAGGTTCACAAAAATGATGGATGGCAAGAGATTGTCCACCCAGAAGTCTCCCAACATTGTGGCCGGCCTAATCTATCTTTACCTGTTCCCCCGCCTATCAATCAAATTGTCCAAGATGCCCCTGTCCACTCTCTAGTTCAGTCTTCCCATGCGAGTAAAAGTTTGAAAATCAAGGCCCACCATGCCCTTGACAAAGGAAAATCCACTGATGCCCCTTCCTCACCCTCCAATGGCTTTGATAAATCCATGTCCTCCTGGATGCATTTGAGGGATGATTTCTCTCATGTGATCAACGATATCGAGCCTAAACGCTCAACACATACAAATGCATATTCAGAGAGATCAAAAGGTGACAACAACAACAAGGGAAGGATTGCATCTCAGAGTGGGAAATATGGATTTTAAGTTTTATTTATTTATTTATTGTTGAGAACAGTCGACTTCATAAATTTTGGACCACATGATATTTTTGGACATATGAGTAATATATTTTGAAGATAATTTCAAATATCATTGAGATAAATTTTCAAATAATAATGTGATGATGGGAGTCACAAGGAGGGATGTTTTGTTTAATTAAATAGTTGTGTTATGATTGTTAAAAGCTAAAGGGGATTCACAAGGGGTCCCACCTACTAGTTATTATTTATTTAAAAACCCTTATTATGATTTATTAATTTTCCCCAACTAAAAAGTTGGTTGAGTTTTTAGTTAACTTAACTAATGAAGTATTTCAACTACTTCAGGCAATTCTAATTTTCTTAAAGACAAAAGGAAGGGAGGAACAAGAGGAGAATAGAAGGATAAGCATACTAAGGTTTGATATTTGAGTTTTTGTTGAGATAATTTAGTTTTCATTCATTCCTTAATTTATTCAAGGCCCAATTATGTTTTATGACAACAGGGTCTTATTGTAGACAACAAGGTTCATGGCTGAATTACATCATTCAGACACTTATTTTTCAGAGGTGTTGATCTATCTTTGATAGTCTATGTAGACTTGTCTGTTTGTGAATTAGTTTTCATGACTGACAAAGGATACTGTGCAGAGTCAAGTGGGCAACAATCTGTGGCAAGATGATCCAGATTTTAGAGTTCAGTTTTTGTTTTTCTATCAGAAGTCCTTTTGTATGTTTCATCGGTGACGTCTAAGTTTGACTTTGGTCCAAAAATTCTTCACGAAATTTCGTAAAGAGATTGACTCTTTGATGAATTGGAATTAAATAAAGGATTTATTTATGTATCATCTATCTTGATTATCGACTTGGTTTCTTTACTTCTATCTCTTTATTTATTTCATCATCTGTTATGTTCAAAAAAACACATAAATAATGAATTTTTCAGCAAGTTTTTATTTATAAAAACTAGCCTAAGCACTTGTAATCGATACTTGTGAGTTAGGATATTAATTGTGATGGCTATAAACATAGGGTGATATTCTCATCTATTTTGATTTAGCCAAGTAGAATTTGAAAATGCTTGAGTAAGATCATTTCTTATCTTTTCCTCAACACACATGCCATTGTACTTATTCCTTACAGGTGGAGTAGGAACAGGGAAAACATTTATAGGAGAAATGTTATTCCAAATGCTTATAGTAATATATGACGCAAACAATAAAATTGACCCTTTGAAACCAAATGGATTGATATTGACATATATAGGTAAATCTGCTTATAATGCAGGTGGAACAACAATCCATTATGCATTTCTAATGCCTTTCAACAAGTCTCAATTCCTTTCACTTAACAAAGAAATGTTAGAAACCTTATCAAATATTTATCAAGAAATACAACTTGTCTTCATTGATAAAACTTCTCTGATTGGAAGTCGATTCTTATTCTCCATTGAAAATCAGATTAGAGACACAAAACATGCACATACAAAATACTTTGGAAACATAGATATGATATTTTGTTGTGTTTTTTTATCAAGCACAACCCATACAATATTCCCTCATCTTTGAACAACCTACAATAAACATGCAAACAATAACATATGACTTTTGGAGAGATAATGTGAAGTGCTAGGAATTGCATACTACAATGCACCTAACAAACGAAAAGTTTATTGCAATTTTGAATAGGATGCAGACAAATAGCCAAACAAATGATGATTTGGAATATATCAATACAAATTGCATGTGACCTAACCCAAATGACCCAACATTCCCTTATATATTCTACAAAAATAAATATGTTGCAATGCATCACAAGTATATGCTATCATTGATGCATGATAATGAACTTTTAATCAATGCAATTAATTAGGAGGAAGAAAACCATGACAATGTACCATACCATCGATATACAATAACTTTTCCTTCACAACTTACCTTGAAATTAAATATGCTTGTTGATATATATGCATGCAACTATGATTCGCAAGATGGGCTCGTAAATGGTGCAGATGGAATAATCAAAGGCTATGCCAAAAGAAATAAATATGATGTTCTATGGATCAAGTTCTTTGATCCACATATTAGACATCGACAAGATAGAAAGCTATATTATTTATATATCAAATAAATTTATCGTGAATGGATACCCATTTTGTGCATAGAAAAACCAATATCAATGACAACAAAGACAAGCCACTTGAAAATACAAAAAAAAATCCCAATTCAACTTGCATGTGCACGTACAATACACAGGTCACAGGATCTAACACTTAACAATGTTTCATTTGACCCTTCTGGGATACAGATACATGGATTAGTATATACAACCTTATCTCGTGTAAGAAACATAGAATCTTTGTACCTACTAAATGCTCTCACAATGCATAACTTTAAGGTGAAACCAAAAATTGATATTGATATGGAATGCATGCGAAACAATGCAAAATGGAATCTAGAATATGATTATGAATCCATACAATTAGAATCATCAATCTCAATTCTTTTGTTAAACACAATTAGTTTGCATTCACATATTAATGACATATCAAGTGACTATGATACAATGCAATATGATATTATGTTCTTGCAAGAAACATACATGGCACTACCCATGCACAATGATCAATTTGCAAGATTCAATTGCATATCAAATTGCAATAAACATGGGGTGATGATACTAGTCAAGAAACATTTAAGAATACTAGAACAAATGCATTTTGAAGAACAATCTGTAGAAGTCACTGTAGAAAAATTAATAGTCCATGAATAGCATATTGCAATAGTCAACATCTATGGTGCACCACATGCAACTTTGAATAGAATAATGCTTACGATTACAAAAGAGCTATGAAATTTTTATTCAAACGAAATCATAATCATTTTAGGAGATTTTAATATTGACATGTACCAATGCAATGAAAAGACAAGAAAATTGGAAAACTAAATGTGCAATTTCAATCTCCATCTCATCTTAGAAAAAATAAATCATGTACAAAAAACACTTATTGACCATGTCTGTTCAAATGTAAATAACAAGAAATCCAGTTTTTTATATTAAATACATATTGGAGTGATCGTGATACAATTTGTCTTCTGCTTCAACTGTGAATTACATATAAATCATAATACATATTAACATACTAGCATATTCATACTACATATTTAAAAAAAAAAAATCCCTTCGTAGTAAAGAAAAGCATATTTCCATATCCTTGTTACATATTTAGAAATCTGTTTTCTTAGTATTGAATCAAAAAATTGTTACAGATGGAAAAAGGTTGGTATAGTACAAATCTTGTTGATAAGAAAAAAGAATACATCAACAATTCACTTTGTGTTTGGATTTTTGCTGAAATCTATTTGCATAGCTATTTATTTTGCTCAATTACTTTGTTCAATATAGAATACATCAAAGCAACTATTTACAGTTCAAAAGAACATAGGAAAGAAAAACATGGAAGAACAAATAAAAAGGTACATAATTCTAACCTTATATGTATTTTATTAATTTTCACTTCATTTGTAGTTTCATGGTATTGTATACTTGACATTGTTTTGACATAATAGTTTCTTTAATTGTCCATTGCATTATGTGCAACATCTTTGCATCAAAAGAGATACAAGTGAAGGAGAAGAAAAAGTTACAAGTGGCACAAAGGAAGAAATTCAACAACAATATTCAAAAAGAAGGTATGCTCATAACAATAAAGCAACCAAAGTCTCCTTTTTTAGTAAATTATATACTTGTATCATGATCTATATCCATAATACATGGCAATATATATTCATAATGCATATGCATTTTCTGGTGTGATGGTTCCTTCTTGCTTCTTATTATTCTCTTTACTTGGCCCTTTTTATTCATGGAAATCAAATATACCATCATGTTTACAACAATAACCCAACCAATATATTCTTTCTAAAACATTATACACATATATGGTAATCTCTATTCATGATATGTCAGAACGTATATTCACAATGCACATGCATTGATTTCTAAAAGGAGTCCCTATTGCTTTTCATTATGCTCTTGTCTCTATCCTTTTCATTCATGCAAATCAAAGTTACTATGATGTTTTTGTATTATTAGTCTCTGACATATATGACTATATCGATCAGTGATGCTTTCGCTCCTGATCATAAATTACTTCTATGTTGACTTTTAAAAATTATGTATTGTTAAAGTTTATGCAACTGTTTATATATTCTTAATTTAATAATAAAATTAATTTTTGTTTGTTTATATATTCATTGGATATTTTCATAAAAAGGCCTTCCTGCCAATCTATAATGGTGTTCCTGGAATGGCCTATTGCTTGTGGAATGTGCTTTACTACATTTGTACATCAACTTCTTATCTCCTTGGTTCACTTTTCATGGCTCTAGATTCTACATATCTATAATATCATTAATGGCTTGATCTAGAATGAATTAAAGCAAGGAACAAGATGTTGATTTTGGAATAGGATTTCAAAACACCAACCACCATGCCTACCCTTGAGACATAGAAATATGCCAACATTCCAAGAAACCAAGACAACCAAGTCATCTTAAAAAATATCTCAGTCCCCATTCAATGATATCAAGTCCCATGCTCCCTATTAGTTTCAACAAACGAATTCTACCTTTTCATCATGCCTGCCCAATTCTTTCTAGTGCCTTCCCAATGGTGAGTATAAGGGTTGTGGTTGGAAATTAATGTTCTTGATTGCAAAAACAACTAGTTGATAGGCTGTCTAGTCAACAATAGAATCGACCTATTAACTTCAATAGCTATTTTGAGATCTTATTCCAAAATCAACATCTTTACCTTGATTTAATTCATTCTAGATCAATAGCATGTAAAAAAAACATAATAGGTGGCAAAGAAAGTATCTTGACTAGTTTGAAAGCCTGTGTACATATGCTTGTCAGTTTACAAAAAATGGTGAATTTCACCTTACTTCCCTTCCAACAACTCGCTTAGAATCCTTGTATTTGATTATATAATCTATACTAGACACTAAATATAATAATACCAAAGATAAATTTCTATTTGCAATTGATACAGACTGAAGAAATGAATTTGCAACTCAAGCAAAGGTGGTAGTAGTTGGATATCCATATGTAGTAGATCCATTTTCCTTTTCCCTAGTGTCAAGCACAGATTCAATTCCATATAAAATTTCAAATCCATTCATTCAATATCCATCCCTAACACCACTCATGTCCCTTCCATTTAGATAGCTAGAAGGAGAGGCAACTACAACAATGAAGACAATATAGGTAATGAGTTTACATGCAATGCAATGGTTGTGTTAGGCACCCCATTACATAAATATTCCACTTAGTGTATGACTATATAGTGTTGAATGATTCAGATAGCCCATTTCTCCATTTTGTTGCGAGTAAATTATCCTCCTAATGTTGAATTTTGTCATAGGTTATTCTTAGAGATCAACTGAAGAGTTAGGGATCCATAAAACAAACTGAACCAAGAT
Organism: Picea sitchensis; assembly: GCA_010110895.2. Classification (NCBI taxonomy): domain Eukaryota; kingdom Viridiplantae; phylum Streptophyta; class Pinopsida; order Pinales; family Pinaceae; genus Picea; species Picea sitchensis. Next base: position 23,409 of record SNQJ01S0162390.1, read on the forward strand.
TTAACTACCATATTCCAATTAAGTTTCCATTGGTCCAACATTTGGAGAAAAAACAAAAAATATTGAAGACATTGTTAGAGAAATAAATTATGACTTGTTTGAAGATAAGTTTGATGCTTCTAATACTACATATTTGGTAGTTCTAATAAATACAATGCTCCACGCTTAGTGAAAGGAAATATATTGCTGCCACACCTGTCTCTGACATTGATTAGTTTCATTTCATTGCTAGATCTGATGGATTAAATTTCTAGAAAAACTAAAAATACTCGCTTGCTTGACATATGTCTTCAAATTTGAATTTGTGATTTTACTGTGTAAAGACCTTGTCAAAAGGTATGTCTTCAAATTTTAATATGTAATTTTATTGTGTAGAGACCCTACCATGATGTTACAACCATCAAATTTACAAGTGTTTATTTTTTTATGGGGAAATAATTATCATTTATATGTTCATATTTAAAATATGTTTTTTCCAAGAAATTAGCAA
>SNQJ01S0162391.1:2104-21463 GCA_010110895.2 Picea sitchensis
GAGGAGGATCCAAATTTTTTTGAGATGAGGTGAGGAATGGAATGGACACAAAAGAGTCGATGAAATAAAGAGCCGAGAGCTATGCAAGAAGAGTTAAGATGAGAAGAAAATTTGAACAGAGGAGTGAAAAAGAATTATCCATGGGTGCGCGATGACGGGTTAGGCCAAGAATGAAGAGAAAAGAAACTGCACCAGGTGGTAGTGCAGAAGAGTATATTGTTCCAGAAGGGAGCACAAATGAAGATAGGCCCATAAAGAGGTGTGGCATAGAAGATAACAATAGTAGTAGTGAGGGGATAGGTGACAAAGTTCAAACCCTTTGGTTGTTGTGGTATGCTGCAACCTTAGAAGAATATAAAGTGCATAATTGTGGTGCGTAGATAGGAAAGGAAGATGAAGTGCAGAGAAGTGTGCACTAATAAGAAGAGAAGTTGGCGCATAGAGAAGTGGTGCACTGATGATAAGAGAAGTTGGAGAGCAGAGAAGTGGTGCATTAAAAATAAGAGAAGTTGGCACAAAAAAAATAGTGTGATGGTAGGAGAGGAAAATAGCGCGCATAGTGGTAGTGCAAAGATAAGATCAAAATATAGAGAACGACGTGTTGGTGTGCAAGAATAAGAGGAAGATGGAGGCTCCCCTAGTGTTGGGGGAGACGTATGGACGATTGAAGATGGTCTTGCATGGCTGCAAGTAGGAAACTCTCTAGGTCACCTCATAAGAAACTTTGGAAGAAGATGTACTTACCCACCTTTTGTACCACCCCAATTACACATTTTTAATCAATAATAAATAACAACATATAGTGAAGTGATTTGAGTAGGAGAGAGAGAAGAAGAAGGTGAACTCATCAATACTTTACCTCAAGGAATAGTGGTGTGGAAAAACCAAACCTCCGACAGTCAAAGAACATGAGCTAGTTCTACATAATCAAGACAACACAGTGAGACTACCTGTGTTCTGCATAATGTGTAAGGATGATGTAGAGCAACACTGGTTCATGTGTGAAGAAATATGTTTTGTGAAGAGGATCACAGATGAGGCAACAAAGATCGCGCAACTAGAGACCAAATTCAGGGATAGAGCCTTGATGTGGTATATGAAGTATAAAGCTACTGCGCTAGCTGGACAGGCGAGGTCCCTAGCTGAGATTAAGTAGGAGTTGCTTAGGGAGTTCCATAAGCCTAAGTCAGAATCCCGATGTATCACTGAGATAAAGGAGATCAAGCAGAAGGAAGGATAAATTGTATGTACTATGACCAGCAGTTCAAGATCTTATTGGAAAGGATGATGTTCCAAATCCGAGTTTAGCTCACCCAATAGAAGGTGACGACTCAGGCAGAGGAATTTGAAATCCTGATGCACTTGGAAGATACACCATGAGGCATAGAGACATATGTCAGATTAGCACAGGTTCAATCGCAACTGGCCAACCTGATGATGCAACTACAAGATATGGAAAATACTAAAGTTGTGCACAAGCACATATGGTGTACCACATGTCGCTCTGAGGAGCATTGTAGGGACGAGTGACTCATCCTTCCAAATTATGTGGTGATAGGCACACTGAGTCCATTTCCATATGGATAGATGAAATGGTGTGAAATATGTAGACAATGTGGCCATGTTCCACCCCACTTCCCAACTTTGTGGAAGTATCAAATGATGACCCACACTCCATTCAGTGAGTTCTATAAACCCGTTGGACATGATGTCAATAACTGTTTCTCACTCGAATTAATGCAAGATATACACATGATGCATTCCAGGTGCATGAGGAGCAAAAGGGTGGTGAGAATGGTGGCACAGAAATATGTGGATACCAAGGAGGTCCTAGGGGTGGATATGGGTGCGGTCATGGACACAGATATGGAGGAGGTGGAGGTAGATTCCCCACATGTTTTAATTTCAGTGATATTGGTCATGTCTCATGATTTTGTACAAAACCACACATTTTTTTTGCATATTGATATAGTCTTGAGCATGTCACTGAATATTGTCTCGACTTGTTGAAAAAGTGGAAGGACAAGAAGGCCACTTGCAACATGGTGCATGGAGAGTTACACAAAAACAACAAGAATAATGAGGAGGTTGATGTTTGAGTGGTAAGTCGGGAAGGAGTGAAGATAGGAGTGGACTTTGAGCATGGTGAAGGATTAGCTTAGAAAGAAAAAGGAAAGATAAGGAAGGCATCCCAACCCCATCCAAAGTTCGATGCTACCCAACAAAAACAGTTTATGCATGACATGCAGAGAGCGATGGAAGACGAATGAGTGCATGAGGAGCTGCACCATGTGACTCAGAGGTCACTTGAGGAGGCTTGTATCTGGGAAGAAGTGTATTAGTTGATACCAAGGTTACAGGAAGAATCTTGGATCTGCGAAGAGGTACTAAAGGTGACTCAGAGATTGTTGGAGGAGAATCGCGCTAGGGTGGAACTTAAGCACACAACACAATGGTCATTGGAAAAGGCTCGCGTGCATGAAGAAATACAATGCACAACCAAGAAATCAATAGAGGAAGCTCAAAGACATATTGAGCTTCGATGCATTGATAATAAATCATATGAAGAACAACGCCACGAGGAATTGCAACACGTAGGGCGTGTAGAAGTCTTGCACAACTCAAGTCATAAGGAAGAACTTGAAGATCGAGTAAGTTCTTTCTTGGGTTGATGTTTGCGATTGTTGAATGATACAAAAGATGAAAGTAAGTTGACACAAATGTTAGCTACTTCCATGAAATAATAAGGAGTGGAGGCAACTATATCAACTCCACTGTTGGAAAGAGATGTGTGTCGGATCAGTAAGCAGAAGCGCACTAGCTGAGAATTCAAAATGATAGCAGGGCTTGGAGGCTATGAAATGGATGGAGTCATGTTGGATCTGGGTTCCAACATGAATAATTTTTGTTGGCCCTTGACCAAGCTTTGGGATATCCTTGGTCAAGTTGACCTATTTTGGGACTTCAACAACCCGTCGAAGGTGGAGCGCAAGACAAAGTAGAGATCATGGGATATCGGCCCCTTTTTGGGTCCTTTTTGGGATTTGGGAATATGTAACGGGAATGGGATGTCAACCCATGGGTTTACCCATGTTTAGGCCTATTTTGTATTTATAAATAGAAGGCTGGGGAATGTAAGAAGTAGTTGAATAGTGCGCAAGTGTTGTGCAAGTTGGCCAAGTGTTAAGAGTAGGATCTATGTGATCAAGAAGTGTAAGGCTTCGTGCATATTGTGTGAGACTTGCAGAGCCAAGTGTTTTGAGGCTCTGTGCATGTAACCCATTGGAGAAGCTAATAAAGAAGAATAGTTGGTGGACGTATCCCCAGGGTGGGGGTGAACCGCGTAAATACTGTGTTATTCTGCTCTATGCAATGTTCTGATGTGTTTATGTGTTATGTGCTAAGTGCTTTGATATAGATAGATAGATATGTTTATGCTTTGTGATTATGATGAATCTTGATGCTAGATCTGACATCTGTGAACTTGCTTAGTACTTGAATCTGCTAGATCTGACATCTATGAACTTGCTTAGTACTTGAATATTCTAGATCTGATCTAATTCCTTTGCTAAGTGCTTATATGCCTTAGATCAGGGTGAATGTTGCGATGCTCTGTTTTCTCTACGGAGTAGATATTGGTTAGATAATGATGAACTAACAGTGCTAAGTGCTCTATTAAGTGTTATAATCACAGATCTATGTCCCAGCTAAGGTTGCAGACACCTGAGTCCTACAACCACCCCTTCCTCTACCTCGGGTGAGACTTCATCTGCTTCACAAGTGTTGCCGAAAGGGTCGGTAGTTAGGGTTTTGTTGGTGCGTTGTTGTAGCGTTGAACCCTGGGTCTTCCCCTATGCCAACAAATGGTTCCATTGCTGGGACCTAAAACTGTGATTGCTGGGAACTAAGGAAGAAGAAGCTTTGTGCAAAGATCTGATCTGAAATTGTGAAAGCTCTATGCATAGATCTATTGCTCTAGTGTGCAGTACTCTACTAGTTTGGTAAGTTTTGTGCTAAGGAAAAGAAGTCCTATCTGAAGAAAAGAGGTAACATCTGAAAGCTTTGTGCCCTAAGAAAGGTAAAAGTGAGAATTCTTGATTAAAAGAGGTAAGATCTGAAATGTCTATGCTCTGATAAGTAAGAATAGTGAAAAAGTTCTAGATATGAAAGCTTTGTGCTCTATAGAAGTAACATTAGTGGAAGTTTTTGTTTCAAAAGTATGAATCTAGGCATGTTTGATAGATTCTGTCCTAGCTTGAAAACTAGGGTATTAATAGATGAAAGAAGATTTGATATGAGTAGATCTGATAAGAATAGTGAAAAATATGTTATACCTATGCATAGAAAGGATATTTGGACTAATAAGTGTATGTAGGATCCTAGAAATAATTTTTTTGCAGGTTAGCTACCATGATTCTAGTGCGCAGTACATAAAAGGCCATGGATCATTTAAACGAAAGAGAGGATTAACCCTTTGTTACAGTTGCAGAAAACCCGAGCATCTTGCTAAGGAATGCCCTGGGAGAAGACCTAGTTGTATTTGTTGTAAAGATATGGACCATGAAGTATTAGATTGTCCTAGAATGATTGCTAAGCTTGAAGGAATGAACACGAGACAAGAAAACCCTAAGGCATATCGAGAAGCTAATATTATGACAGAATCCCAGAAAAAATTAGAGACTATATTACTGCAAATAAAAGAAACCCTGAATGACCACCGACATGTCAACTTATCAGAGATATTCACAGAAAAAGAATGCCTTGAAGAAAGAATAGGAGACTTCGACATTGACTGTATTATGGATGAGGAAACACAGGTGAATATCATGACAGAGAGAACGTGGGAAGCTATAGGGAAGCCTGCTATGATTCCTTCACTAGGAGGAATAGGACTATTCAAGGAAAGTTGATAAACCTATATGGAAAGCTCACCCGGATACCTATGAATGCCAATGGAACTTCGACAGAGGAAGATTTTGAGATTATTAAATTTATCGAGAATAGTGCCCCATTTACCATGCTACTAGTGGATTAAAAGAGATCAGGCCAGAAGGCAAGAAGAAGAGGAAGTTTTAGAACAGAAGAAGCAAGAGTTAAAATAATTCATGACTAGAAGGATCACACACTTGATTGAAGAACAAAAGAACATATAAAATCCATTTAACACCAGAGACCCAGATGCCGAAGTTGCAAGAACACTAGAAGAACCACTGAATATTGAAGTACCTCTTCCAGATGAAGAAGAAGGGTTACCCTTGAATCTTAGGAAAGAATCTCAACAACGCGAAGTAACTATGCCAAAAGAAGCTAAGGATTAGAATGGAAAAAGGCACACCGAGACGAAGCTCACTGGGAAGAAGGCTAGAAAGATAAGTAAGAAGCAAGCTAAGATCAACAAGTTGCAGAAGGTTCCAGAGGAAACCTCGTAGAAGAAAAATTTGCAAAATTGGAGCTTCGTTGGGATATCAGAACAACGACGCATGTCACTTCTCCATAGAAAAGCAATATAGCCATCAGGGCCATTATAACCGTTAGATCAATGCTCCAAATAGATATAAATCCATTTATGGACAACCAACTCGCCATCCGACTGTTGGGACTGCACCATAACAAACAGAACAAAGTTAATGACGGCTTCATACCCGTTGCTGAGTTACCTATTTATCCCATCGCGCCATGCACCGAGAAAACTTTTGCCAATTGATAATTTGAGCCCGCAGACTAAGTCGATTTTATACAATGATCATCATGCTCTTGCTCTCTATCTCATTATCGTGTCTAAGTTACCCCCCAGACCTGAGATTGTTAACCTCGAGCGTGTATGTCGGACGAGTTGAGCGCTGCAGAGAAAGTTGTTGAAGAATTTTTGATCGACCTCATGATTGAAAGAGTCATGTCGATGACTACAGGTATACAAGCATCGTCAACAAGAGGACTGTCAACCTCTCCATCCACTGCTCGCGGAGATGGACCATCCCGACCATCCAATGAAAAGATAACCAATCACAGGGATGATCTAGTGACTGCTAAATTGATCCTGACCATCTTACCCACCTATCTACCACCTCTGAGCGGTGCAATAAATCGAGACAACGTACCTAGATATTTTGAGTATGCCTTGGTCACTATGTACCTCCTGAAGGGGATACGCACATTTCGAGCAGAACAAGATAACATTGTGGCGTTGAAGTTTAGCGACTTCAACCTCGGATATTGCAAAGTTTACAACATGCTCGCCCCACATAAGTACCTGACCCAGACTAAGGGGAAGAATTCAAAGATAATCCCCCAATCGTGGACCCATAACCTCGTGCAGTCCACCCTGCTCAATGTCATGAAGATTCCTCACTTCGGACGACACCAGGTGGTGAATGCATGTGTCAAACTATTGCTGTCTTGTTACCATGGAGATTATTTGTGGCTAAACCTTCGTATAACAGTTGATCTGACATTGATCAATTGAATCACGGGGTGAAGTATGCAAGGACCTGATCCACAAGAGTTTTACCCTGGAAAATCCATGGATCACACTCTAGCACAGCGGATCAAGGACACTTATGGTGATGGCGAGAAGGGCACGCGAGGCTACAAGGTAGATTCTATCCAGAGTGGTACAGTGTGCCTCACCTGTCAATTGATTGCAGGAAAGTTAGTACGAAAAAACTGACCCACCCAAGTCACTGGTTTTGTAGTCGACCTTGCAGGGAAGTGCGCAGAAGGACTTCAGATGAACTAGACGAAGTACTTGGTGAACTAATTAGAACTTGACTGCAGAGAAGTAGAAATTTCATTTCAGCTGGATATTCATCCTGATCACTTTTATTTCCCGGGAGATGTCGGAAGGTGCGACCTTCTCGAACATCGAGCCTTTCAAACCATTGGCTGCAAAGTTCAGTACACTGTGGTACTCAAGCGATATGAATAAACAATGGCAGTCCAATGCTGTTTTTCATACCTATTACAACTAGTTGAAGACAACCATCCAGTCCGAGTCTCGCATCACTCCGAGCAATCTACACCGGTTCAGGCCCTTGATGAAGTTCAGCGCAAACTGACATTTTATTTACATCACAGTGCGCACTAACGAACACAAGCAACACCTCCAATCCTACTATAAGCTAATGAAGGAGGACTTGGAGGAGATCACCAAGGACTGGTCGACGGACCTCCTCATTCTAGCAAACCCTGTAGATATATCCGACATCGACAGCCCAGAAACTACGCAGGATACACCCAGACCTAGCAAGACAAAGAAAACTAAAGAGGTTCAGAACTTATACAGTGCATCCATGAAGACTACTTCCATCTCACCAGAGAAAGGAGGTGATGGTGAAGAGTTGAATGAAAAAGAGGTCGAATAATAGCAGGGTGATGAGGCTGATCCCTTGAAGAAGAGGAAAGGTTCGCCTTCGAAACCTTCCTCTCGGAAGAAATCGAAGGCCACCATGACCAAGATGTAGACCGTCCTCACCTCTGATGACTTCGACTTCCTCATAGCGGCCCTGAACGATGTTTCACTGGAAATAGCAGAGAAATAAGAAGCAAAGCAAGAGGAGATGTATGATCGAATTGAGATTGAACTCCGAGGGGTACAACATGCCCTATAGTCTAGCTGCGCAGTCTCCACTGCGCTAGGGTAACTAGAATTGGGAGATGAGCCAACTCAACTCCACCGCCTAGCTGATACAATTAAAGCTTGTCTTCGACGAGCGCAAGAAAAAACAACGCAAGCCACCCATGATTTGACACAAGTACAGGGAGTCCTTGTAGAGCAACACAGTGTTGCAGAACGGGAAAAGCTTGCTCTCCAAGCGAAGTTTGATGAAGAAAAATCCCAGCTACAACAAGAAAAGGAACAGTCGCTCGCGGAGCAACTCGAAGTAAAGGAAATGGTCAACATATCACTTCGCTCTATGATAGTCGTAGAAGTAAAGGCCGAAGAGCGAGTTCCACAACAAGTAGCACAACTTGAAGAAGTGATCCAACAACTATAATAACACATAGCAGATTTGGAGCTACGCGCAGTACCCGAGACCCCTCAAGATGTAAGAGACCAAAGGGAAGCAACCGCCAAGAGCACAGTTGAAAGGCTCAAGGCTCTTACCCTGGAATGTAAGCAGCTCATTGATCGCAGTGCCCTAACATATGAATGATTCGTTGAGAGTCTAGAATTAAGAGCACTGGAGTCGCAACTCCAAGAGGTGAAGTATCAAGCCGAAAAGATATAGGCGCAAATGAAGTCTCTGTCAGTTGTGGAAAGAATGAAGCGCTCCTAAGAGAAACGCACTGCACAACAACAAATCCATACTATCCAGTGCAGAGTTATGGAGATAAATAAGAAACTCCAACCTATGCAAGATAAGGTCTATCAATTGTTTACAGAGGTAGAAGGCCAAGAAGCAGAGCTAGAGCAGGTTGTCACTACAGTAGAAAAACGTCTAGAGGGACCTATTAATGATGCAGTCATCCACGAGTTCGCTGAAAAGGAGGTTGTAGCATAGTAGCAGGTCAAAGAAGCTCAAGCCAAGATTGAGGCATTTGAAGCAGAACTAGTCAGACCGGAGTGACTCGGGACAAGTCACAAGTGAGTGTTGGGGGCCTGTTGGCCCTTGAACAAGTTTTGGGAGATCCTTGGTCAAGTTGACCTATTTTGGGACTTCGACAGCTTGTCGAAGATGGAGCGCAAGACTAAGAAGAGATCGCAGGATCTCAACCCCTTTTTGGGATTTGGGAATATGTAACGGGAATGGGATGTCAACCCATGGGTTTACCCATGTTTAGGCCTATTTTGTATGTATAAATAGAAGGCTGGCAATGTAAGAAGTAGTTGAATAGTGCGCAAGTGTTGTGCAAGTTGGCTAAGTGCTAAGAGTGGGATCTGTTTGATCAAGAAGTGTAAGGCTTCATGCATACTGTGTGAGACTTGCAGAGCCAAGTGTTTTGAGGCTCTGTGCATGTAACCCATTGGAGAAGCTAATAAAGAAGAAGAGTTGGTGGATGTAGCCCTAGGGTGGGGGTGAACCACGTAAATATTGTGTTAATCTGCTCTGTGTGATGTTCTAAAGTGTTTATGTGTTATGTGCTAAGTGCTTTGATATAAATAGATAGATCTATTTATGCTTTGTGCTTATGATGAATCTGGATGCTAGATTTGACATCTGTGAACTTGCTTAGTACTTGATTCTGCTAGATCTAACATCTATGAAATTGCTTAGTACTTGAATATGCTAGATTTGATCTAATTCCTTTGCTAAGTACTTATATACCTTAGATCAGGGTGAATGCTGCGATGCTCTGTTTTCTCTGTGGAGTAGATATTGGTTAGACAATGATGAACTAACGGTGCTAAGTGCTCTATTAAGTGTTATAATCAAAGATCTATGTCCCATCTAAGGTTGCAGACATCTGAGTTATGCAACCACCCCTGCCTCTACCTTGAGTGAGACTTCAGCTGCTTCGCAGGTGTTACCGAAAGGGCCAGTAGTTAGGGCTTTGTTGGTGCGTTGTTGTAGCGTTGAACCCTGGGTCTGCCCCTGTGCCAACAATTTTCCAAAGAATTTTTGGGAGATAATGGGTAAACCACAATTGGTTTGTTCACCCATCTAGTTGTGGTTGGAAAATCATAATAAGATCTACCTAATATATCGACGAAGCATGTGGAAGTAAAGATAGAAGGAGTAAAAACAAAGGTTCACTTTGAGGTCATAGAGATTATGGACATGACGTGTACTATCCACCTATGATAGTCTTTCTTGCAAATATACTGACCTACATGTCTTTATTCCTCAATCAACTGTGGGTTCCATGACCATAACTTCGGGGCTACCAGAAATTTCTACAGGACTTGCTTCAAGGGTTGACATCAATGACAACTAACCCAATATTTCAACAATATCTCCCTTTGGGATTGATGGTAACAGTCTGGTGCTATGTTGATGGCATGGAAACACTTATGCTCATGCTTCCCTTGTGACCATCGCTCCCCCTGTAATTATGCCTCAGTATGTCTCTCCATTTCTATGCCTCTGAATACTCTCTCTCGCCCCCTTTGACATCAGTGACGAAGGGTAACTTCCCTTTTGGGATGCTCCCCCTATATGCACTATCCTTTGGACTGCTCCCCTTATTTGCACTGTCCTTTGGGCTGCTCCCCCTGTCTGCAAGATTTATGCTATCCTTTTTCTCTTTATGGTGCTTCCTCATGTAAATCCATGAAACATATGAAAAGCATTCCAAAATTCACCGTGGGATAGAAACTACTCCGAGTTTCTATCGAAGATACTCAAAGGTCTCCCTCAAGAGAGGTTTGGTGAAAATATCTGCAATTTGATCTTTTGTCCCAACATACTCGACCTTGATGTTCTTCTCTACAACCTGTTCCCATAGAAAGTGAAACTTGATAGGAATGTGTTTCATCTTGGAGTGCATCACTAGATTCTTTGAGATACTGATGGCATTGGTGTTATCACAAAATATCAGAATGGGCTCATCATATTCAACCTGTATATCCTTTAAAGTTTGTTTCATCCATATAACCTGAGTAAAACAGGATGCTGCTACAATACACTCTACTTCTGTTGTAAACAAAGATACCAATGACACTTTCTTGCTTAACCATGATACCATGCACTCACCTAAGTAGAAATATGCTCCACTTGTACTTCTTCTATCATCAATGTAACTGACCCAATCTGCATCTATGTAGGCAACAAGATACAGATCATTTCCTTTTGGATACCATAATCCAAAATATTTTGTACCTTTGAGATATCTGAATATCCTCTTCACTACCATAACATGTGATTCCTTTGGTGCTGCTTGAAACCTTGCAACCTGTTCAACTGCCTGCATCACATCTGGTCTAGAAGTAGTCACATAGAGTAAGCTGCAAATCATTGATCTGTATTGTCTCTGGTCCGCATCCTGTGAATCATCATCCTTACTTAACTTGCAACTGGTCTGCATAGGAGTACTAATTAGTTTGCAATCTTCCATTCCAAACATTTTTAACATTTCTTTGATATACTTGGTCTGATAGATAAAGATAGCTTTGTTGCTATGACATATTTGTAGTCTAAAAAAGAAAGACAACTCTCCAAGTGATGACATCTCAAACTCATTATGCATGTCTTTGGAAAATTTCTGACTCATCCTGTCATCATCACTTCCAAAAATAATATCATCAACATAAACTTCAATTATCAGGATACTCTCTATATTTGCCTTTATGTAGAGATTGATGTCTGCATTTTATTTCCTGAACCCTTGTTGCTGTAAGTATATTTCTAGTCTTGAATACCATGCTCTGGTGGCTTGTTTGAGACCATATTGTGCCTTATTTAACCTGCAAACATAATTTTCCTTTTATGACAACTGAAATCCTTCTGGCTGCTCGATGTATACTTATTCTTCTAACTCTCCATTCAGAAAGGCTAACTTTACATCCATCTAATACACCTTGATATTTTTGGAACATACATAAGCTAGAACCAACTTGATTGCTTCCATTCTGGAAACTGGGGAAAATGTCTCTTTAAAATATATACCTTCAACTTGAGCATATCCTTTACATACCAATCTTGTTTTTTTCCTGGTAACCTTCCCATTCTCGTTCAAATTGTTTCTGAATACCCACTTTGTGTCGATCACATTCTTACTCTCCAGTCTTGGAACACTAGGTGTTGTTGTTTTGGTGAACATATTCTTCTTCGAGTTTCAATTCCTACATATTTATTCCCAATGATTTGTTCTAGTGGATGATTTTTATGTATTCGTCTGCTAGGTGTCTCAGGAGGTGCTTGAAGATCTTGCTTCTCTTGATCTGCCTGCAACTGCTCTTCTTCTTCATCTACTTGTTCTTCTTCTTTATGATCCTATTCCACTGAATCTTTTCTTACTTATTTTGTTTTTTGTCCATCTGTTTGATCAATCGTCACATTGATTCCACTATTCTATTGAGTCCTATATTGAAGCATTTGTATGATTTTATTTTTCTTGAGTCCCCAACCAGTATGCCTATATCAACTCGAGTGTCAAATTTTCCAATCCTACCATCTTCTCTTTTGATATAACATTTGCTTCCGAACACTCTGACATGATTCACATTTGTTGGTATTCCTTTCCATAACTCGTAGGGAGTTTTATCACTATTATTTCTGAGCATTCCTTTGTTCTGAATATTAACTTCTATATGTACTTCATGTACCCAAAATATGTCTTTCATCTTGAAATCATTTCACATGGTTCTAGCCATTTCCTGCACTGTTATGTTATTTCTTTTGACAGCTCCATTTTGCTAAGGTGTCCTGACTACTAAGAATCATATTTTTTTCCCATGTTCGCTACAGAAGTCCATGGACTCATTTGATGTAAATTCTCCCCCATTGTCTGATCTCAAATACTTGATTTTTAGATCAGTTTCAGTTTCAATCAATTCCTTGTACATCTTGAAGTGTTCAAAATTCTATGACTTCTTCTCGAGAAAAGAAACTGTAGTGATCCTTGTGTAGTCATCAACCAATAACATGAATTATTGTTCTCCATTCAATCCCTTTGTTCTTTTCGATCCACATAGAATTGTATGAACAATCTCTAGTGGTTTTATTGTGGAGTACTCCTTTGATTTGAACTTGGTCCTGGTTTATTTTCCATGTAGGCAATGCTTGCATAGAGTATTTGTTGGCTTCGATATCTCAGGAATTTCTCTTACTGCTTCTTTTTTGCTGATTTTGATGAGATTATCATAGTTTATGTGACCCGTTATTTTGTGCTAGAGCCAACTTTCATCATCCTTTCCTAGGAAACATCTTTTCTTTCCAATTTCATTTAGTACATATATGCTGCTTGGAGTTATTACAACTGTAGCCACCAACTCGCCTGATCCCACTTTTCTTATCTCACATTTCTCTAAGTCAAACATAACTTTGTGTTCTTGATCACACATTTGACTTACACTTACAAGATTTTGCTTCATGTCTTCAACTACTAGAACATTTTTTGCCCTGACATCCTTGCTTCCAAGCTTGAATGTGCCTCTTCCTATAATTCTGTCTAACTCGTCATTCCCAAATGAAACTGATCCATCTCTTTCTTTCTTCAATGTTAGAAACCTTTCCTTATCACCTATCATATGCTTTGAGAAACCATTATCAACATACCATCCACATTTCTTGTGTTGAGCTTGTAAAACAAGTGTGCATTCTTCAGTGTTGAAATGATCCTACTTCCTTATCCATATCCTTTGTGGTTCCTGTCTATGCCTATTGATATTTTGTTTTGATTCTCTGGGAGGAACAATCAATCTACAATCTTTTGCCATGTGTCCAATTTTTTTGCACTTGTAGCATTCTATTTCAGCACTCAAGGATTCAAATATGTTGTAACTTCTGCTCTGTGCTTCATGAGACCTTCTTGGATAACCATTTATTGTGTAGCCTTCATAGTTGTTTGTGTTCTTGGTATTGGCTCTACAATTCACAACTTTATTCCCAAAATTGTTACATGAATAACATAATCCAAGAAAATAGTTTGGTACATAGGGGTGGAAGATCTTCTGAATGGTGTTTCTCGTGTGAATCCTTATTCTTCTCGGGATCTCTCTATTGCTAGCTGATTCTGATTTTGAGTTCTGAATCTTCTGGGTGGTGCAGTGTCTCTGTAATCTTATTCTTGATTCCTCTTGCCTTCTTCCTTCTTAGAATAACCTTTGAATGTTTTTGCATAGCTTCTTTATTCTGTTGCCTTGGAGCTTGAGCCTTTCTTTGTTTGGTTGTATCCTAGTCTAGATTTGTCATGGTATGGACTTTGAATGCTAATTATATCATCCAATACTTTGTTGTTGTTCTACTACATGTCCTTCTTTTGAATATATTTTCTTAAAGTGACTATTTCTGCTTCCAATCCTTCAATCATTTTGTCCTTTTCATCTAACTGACCTCTTAGTGCTTCTTTAATTCTTTTGTCTTCTTCTACTTGGATTCTTAACTTCATGATCATTTGATCAACTTCTTCGGAATTGGAATTTTGAGATCCTTCTTTCTCTTTTAGTTCTGCCTTGAGTGACTTGATTTTATTTCTTTCAATCCTTAGCTCTTCTAGTGCATTAATTAATTATGCTCTCAGATCGACTTATCCTTCTTCTTCAAAATATTCTACTTCCATGAAGAGTAACCTTTCTTTCTCATTGTCACTTTTTTCATCCTCATCTGATGATGAACGATCTTCCTTAGTGCAAAGACTTTTCTTGAAGAATTTCTTTTTGTTTGTTCTACCCTTTTGATTTTTCTTTTTCTTTTTAGGGTCTTGTTATTCACCACTTTCCTTATTCTTATGAGGACATTTAAAAGAAAAATGACCAATACCACCACAATCAAAACATTTCAATGTAAGCATACCTTTGTATTTTCTGGTTCCTCTTTTCAACTTTCTGATGAAGTTTTCCATTTCTTCATTTTCCTCTGAATCATCGTTGCAGCTAAAATATGACTTTGGATTTTGCTTGTTATTATTCTTTGTCTTCTTGGATGCCTTGAATGCGACTTCCTTCATGACTTGGTTATATTTCTCTATCCTCATCTCATAAGCTGTGAGTATCCCATGTAAGTCGTTCATGGTCAATGTATCTAGGTCCACCCTTTCTTCTAGAGATGAAATCTTCGGATCAAATCTCATCGAAAGAGACCGTAGTAACTTTTGAACAACAACCCGTTCCTTCATTTCATATCCCAAGCCTTTAATAGAGTTCACTATTTCATCAACTCGTAGAAAGTGGCTGCAATGTTTTCATCATCCTTCATCTTCAATTGTTTGAACTTGGCTCTGAAGTTTTGAAGTTTGGCTCCCTTGACTTTAGAATCTCCTTCATATATATTCTTCATTTTTTCCCAGACTTCCTTTGCGGACTCATAGTGCCAAACCTTGGTATATATTGATTTACTCAAACCATTCAGAATAATTTTTTTATCCCTTGAATCACTTTCTTCAAGTTTCTTTCCATCCTTATCTGTCGGGGGAGTGGCTGGTGCTTTGTATCCACCTACTACTTCTCTCCATACATCAAACCCCTGTGCTTGCACATAAGTTTTCATCCTTATTCTCCAGAAGGCATAGTCCCGTCGTTAAACTGTGGTACCCCAATCTTAGAGTAATCCATGATCTTCTTCCAGTGGTTATACTGCTTCTTGAAGGACCTACTCCGATTCCAATTGTTGGAATACTGAGAGGGGGGTGAATCAATATTGGCACAATTATACTTTTCAACCAAACCATGTATTGTTTAACTTTATGAGAAGTTCATTAATAGCATTCAAAACATCATAAACAATATAAATGAACAATGAACAATAAGCAATCACATAAGTACACAATACACCATTATTTCACGTGGAAACCCAATGCGAGAGAAAACCACATAATGCTTTTCTTATATGTCAAAAGAAATACATTCATAGGAATCACCAACTTCCTTGTTTTCCAACTACAACTGGAAGGAGGCTCAAACCCCCTAGTTTTTTAGGCTCCAACCTGAAGGAAGCTACAACTCCCTTAGTTTTCTGACACCAACTAGAAGGAGGATAACACCCCCTTTATTTGCCCCATCCTACCGCCCTGAAATATAAGTTCCACAATCACTGATACTGCCACTGTCTCCCTATCACTGTCAATCTGTCCCTGTGAAACCTATCACTGAAAACTTGTCACTGAAAAACCTGTCACTGTAAAACCTGTCACATCAACCTCATCAATCAACCAGATCTGATCATATAGCTTTCATATCCCTAATCAAAAGAGTATATCTCAAACCAACAACACCAATACATCTTTCAAACATGTAACAAGAATACCATCATCATGATATTTGGTTTATGGATGATGGCATTCTTGTTACATGTTTGAGAGATGTATTGGTGTTGTTGATTTGAGATATACTCTTGTGATATTCTGCAGAACCTGAACACTGTCACACATGCATGTAGCCTCTTATCAACTTCCGTAGTCTGGTACAAACCCCAATCTTCAGATTTGGTTTTTCCTCGCTGGATGAAGCCTTCTATCTAGCGAGGCCTCACATGACGAGCTCTAGACAAACTGCGGGGGTGCCTTGAGGGACACCAGTAGTATGACCCACGAGGGTTAGCTAAATTGTTTTTTTTTTATCAAAACCCTCACTCTCCTCTGTAGTCGTGAGATTTTTCTGTCTCTCTTCCTTCACTACCTCAGATTTGCGCTACCTCAGATATATCAATGAGTACCTGTCAATAACCTTTCACAAGATAGATATTCAATGTGCTAAATAAGTGTTAATGGGAGTCTCTTGATATCTTATTTATACTTCCCAAGTACCTTCCTTTAGGGGATACCTTATAACTATTTTATCCCTTCTCCATATTCTAGGGCTAACCCACTTTCTTGTTGCAACTAACTTTTATTTAATTAGTCAAATCATAAATTCTTTGTTGCAACTACTTTACTTAATTAACTTCTTGTTGCAACCACTTTACCCATAATTAGTTTCTTGTTGCAACCACTTTGACAAGACAAACTTCTTGTTGACCTTCTAGAGGCTTCTAGAATAATTGACTTCTTTGTTGACCTTCTAGGAACTTCTAGATGATTCTTTGAGGGTCCTCCAACTTCACAAAGCCATGTCTCCTCAACCGTGAAGAACTATGTGGCATACCATATATCACCACAAACGACATGATGTGTACTATCCATATATGATAGTTTCGCTTGAAAATATATTGACCCACATGTATTTATTCCTCGATCAACTGTGGGTTCCATGACCATAGCTTCAGGGCTACCATAAATTGCTACCAGACTTGCTTCAAGGGTTGACATCAATGACAACCAACCCAATATTTCAACAATTATTTACCTCTAGGTCATTATCTCAAGTAGGGCTTGACTCATTATGACTTTTTCTTAGATGAGAATTATTACCATGCTAGTTCCTCTTATCTCTTCTAGGACATTAGTCTTGGTTGTCGCATCCTGTAGACTACTACTACGAGATCAATTCCTGAGTCTTCTCTTTACCGTGTTCTTCCTCTTTCCTTTGATCCAATTAGTGCCTCAAAGTCCCTTACCTAAGATGGTAAGCTCAGTAATAGGGATCCTGCACACGACATGGATCACCCCTCCCTTATTATTACCTTGAATTATGACAAGTATTGCAATGAAATTCGAAGTAACATGGTCTAATACTTATATGGTCATAATGGGATTGGTGAATATATATACCATTGTGTAGTAATTTCACCAACTAGGTTCCATCTGAACAACATGTTCCAATATGACCCACAATATTCTTCAACTAAATACATCACCCTTGAGAACCTTGAGAATGTGTAATTTATGATATGAACTTAACCTATATGTAGGAATTAATAACAACCAAATGTAACTAAAAATAAACAACACTTAGCTGATCGTAATTTTGACATGAAATCTCATGGAAAATAAAATTTCAAAAACAAAATGTAAAGAAATTCTAGTCCTTGGCCAATAAGCATTATCAATTTTCCATATATTAGGTCACACATAATGAAATACATCTCACAAAATACCAATCTAGTATAGGTTGGTCCATTTTGTAGTTTGGTTGCTAGTGTGTGAGGTCAAATCTATTAAAAAAATATTGTTTTTGTAGTCTGCTAAATCTCTATATGGGTGTTTTTGTTATTTTTTGTATAGTAATGTTTGTTGAAATAATGAATTGTATTCCCCAAAAACTACACCAACAACCAACCATCACAACATTACAGATCCTCTTTAAAAAGGAACGAGGTCTCAACTTAGAACAACATGATCCAAGACTTAAACTAAACTTGAAAAAATTTAGAGAAAGTACATGCACATAGTATAACATAAAAAATAATAAGTAGATTGTTTTCAAATGGTAATTTAACACACAAACATCAAGACTTTGAACAAATTATTAGAGAAATACTTACACAAAGGCTTATATATATTAATTATTTTAAAGAGACATCAGTACATTGGTATAAAGGACCGAAACCAACATACATTGGTATAAAGTACCGAAACCAACAAAAGTTAATACATGTGGATGTAGCCCCAATCTTCATTATCTTCAAATCCGGGACCCAAAATTCTTACGACACTAGTTCAGTTGGTGTAAGTAAAATCTAAAAGAAAATGATAGGAATAGAAACGAGAACTCATTGGTTAAATATGGTTACGTAACCAATATGGTTACACCACATTTATAATAAATCACATGGATAGACTATGTGCATACCAAAAATATATTGACAAAAAATATGGTTACACCACATTTATAATAAATCACATGGATAGACTATGTGCATACCAAAAATATATTGACAAAAGTTATGGCTTCTAGAGGGATCCAATTGACCAAAAAAATCCATTTAAAAAAAAATGATGGACTATTGTAGATGGTTGGAATTAGTTGAACCAATCCAATGACTAATATGAAAATGCATGTTGACACCCTATGTGATTCATGCCTAGTAATTGGAATTTGGTTGTATTGGTTTTGTAGTTGAAATTGTGGCAAAAATAATGTGGCTCTAAGTTGGTTCATGTTCTAATGTACAAGTAATACTTAATTTTTTGTGAAACATCACACTTTAAAATTGATTTGTATAAGTCTTGATGATGACACATGGTACGAGATTTGTAGAAAGTTTTGTTGCTGAAATATTGTAATATATATTAGGTCACGGATGATCAGAACATGAAATGACTAGGAATGTAGCTTTAGGAATAACTATGTGAAATGCAGCTGAAATCTCGAACTAGAGGCCATTATAATATCTCTTACCATATATTGTTTTTTTTTCGCTCATTATCAAGGTTGGTGAGTAGAATTTGGTATAATGTCACAAATCCATAGACAAGGTATAATCAAAACTAAGAGTAATGATTGGAGTATTGGCAAATATGTTTGAAGATCATTGACTATGCTAATGTATTTCACCATTTCTTTGTGCTTTTTAATCATTTTTTCCCATTTTTTTTTGGCATTGTTTCTTATATGAAGAGTGATTATATGCATGCACATTACATTTGTGTTAAAACAAAAATGCAAGAAAACAAGGTAACAATAATTTCCCAGTGGTTGCAAAGAAGATTATAAACTTTCATAGCATTTAGTTACAATTATCATTCAACAACACACAAACCTTAGAAGTCTCTTGCGCATACTCTGATCCAGGTGGATATTGGTGGCCACCCACCTTTTCCGACTGGCTCAAAACAATTTTCTGGCAATTTTGGCAATTTACTATTTTTAGCAGGTTTTAACTTCTGGGGCCATTTTGAGGGCCTAAATGAAGGTTTTTTGAGATTGAGGTTCTCAATGATAGC
>SNQJ01S0162392.1:0-12871 GCA_010110895.2 Picea sitchensis
ACAGACCCATACGGGACTGAACCCTTACTTCTTCCAGTTCATTAAACAAAGGAAGAGGAACTTACCGAAGTTGAGTTATATCGAGCATGTGTTACCCTCCTCGATCTTGTTAAATTAAAAAGAGGTACTCGTCTATCTGGATGGGGGAAAATTTGAAAGAAGCAAGCCAAGCAGTCTCTTGAGAACATTACCAAGTAATTCTTAGAGTCTCCCTTGAACACGACACTTTGTCTTTGTGCACACCTTAATCCGTTGAACCTCTGCACTGAGCCAATCCTTTGAGTTTCTTTCACTCCTCTGGGTCACCTCACGTAAGTCACAAAATCCACTGCATCATAAAGTTTTGGTCCATGTCATGTTTCTGTTGTTGTGCCTCAGTGTTCAAGGGAAGTATTCGCCTCGAGAGTCAGCCATCACAAATATCTTGTCTCAATACTCGTGTTAGTCCATATTCATTTGATCTACCAATTACATCTCTGTGTCTATTTTGTGTCATTGATGGGGGATACATCAAGGCCCTCCTTCGACGAGCCTATTCCTGTCGAATTCAACACATTATACAGGAATCAGACTTAGAAACCAGTTAGTACTTTGGGACCTGCATGCCTCAATGGCAGGCCTCCTCACGTCCGATAGTAGGTTTACACCATTGACCTCTAATTAGATGATTCCACGGATGTTTGACTCCAGCTCATCCATTCACATTCGTTGGAATGTACTAGAGTACCTTGGGGATCATTGACATTAATGGTGATTTCCCTCGCGCTTGTTAACAGTTTACATCATTGACCAGTAATCAAGTGGTTTCTTCCATGTTCGACATCAGGACATCTATTCACATGGTTAGATTCGTACTACATCGAGATTGGTAAGAAGACCCTGGGTTGAGTGATCACTTTGATATGTACTTTGCCCAGGTTTCGATGGAGTTTCTTTTGAACAATGACACATATATTGTTACATAGATCCACTTTGTATTGGTCGTGGCTATGTCTTGTCATCTCGTAGATCCACTATGTATTCTTCATGGCTACGATCAGTTCATGTCATAAGAGTATAGATCCACAGTGTATTTTTAGTGCCTATACCATTTTATCAATACTATTATGGATCCGCAGTGTATTTTATGGTGGCCATATCTTGCAAGTCTTGATTACCCAAGAATAGGTATGCCTGCCTTGGGTTTGAAACATATCATAATATTTGTTGGATGTTTGTGTGCATCTTTTGTCAAGTTCTCTGCGTCTATACCCTTGCTTGAAAGTCTACAAAGTATTTCAGTTATCAGTTCATGTCTTCTAACTTCATACTTTGGGGGGAAATCTATTACACATCAAAAATACTCACTTTGATAGTGTCGCAAGTGTCATCATTACAAAGGTCGCAAGTGTCGCATTTTTCTTACAAGTGTCGCATTTTGCTTACAAGTGTCGCAAGTGTTAAAGAAAGCATACTTCCATGATGCCTATGTCGTGCCTATAATTGACATGAGAAGGACACTTGAAACATCTCAAACATTTGATTTGGAAGAGGAGAAATGAGTCAGCAGGCTTATAAACCTTTTTCCATCTGAAAACACTAAAAAAACTAAGCTTTTGAAGGAGAGCGCTCCCCTATACCTCTTCTGGGAGCGCTAGCGCTCCCCCTTACACTGTTTGGGAGAATTATAAATCTCCTTTGGCTCTTCTAAGGGAGCGTTGGTGTCTTTAGGAGTGTTGGCGCTCCCCTAAACACTACTAGGGAGCGCTACAACGCTCTGATGGCCCTTTTAAGGGAGCGCTACCTATTTTAGGCAGCAATTGAGTTGTTGAGATGAATGGGGGAAGGATCTTTTCATTCTTAGAAGGAAGTTGAGCTTGAATCCCTAGTCCAGCCATGATCTTAGGGCAGATCCTCAACTGAAGGAGGAAAATCCTCACCTTCCCCAAGGATATCTCAAGCTGTTGAGCCTCTCCAAGGCTATATAAGCAAGCTTTCTCATGGTGAAAGGGGACTGGAAAAGGAGAATCACACCAAACTTATGATCTTATAAGTGGTGCTGGAACAGAGATATTTTGGAAGCAAGAGACCTATGATCTCATAGGGAGCAATCAGTGAAGCTATCATCATTCGGATTGTGGATCTTTTGAGCAAGGGGTAGACAAGGAGGACTTGACGAAACTGCTGCAATCCATCCATGGTTGTAAGCAATGTTTTGTCCTCATTAATATAATCTTCTTGGCCTGTTTCTTTCTAATTCGTGTTCAATCTCACATGAATTTATCTCTTTAGTATATAGACCTATTTCGGACTAATCTTGATAGACTAGGAAGTAGTCGTACTTTGTTTTTCTACAGGGCTTATTGAGGAGCAAAAGATTGGAGCTCAACTCGGAGTGTGCAGGGACAAACACCGGTAAAAGTACTTCTTTTCTCCTTCCTCCTCACACACTAGTCCACCTAGATCTAAAAGGAAGTCAATGACCATGATAAGCACTTTCTGTCTTAGATTTAAGAGTCTAGCTCTTTGAGGAGATCTACCTGTCCGCAGGGAGATTTTCCTTCAACAAAGATCACCAACTTCTTCTCGTGTTGAATGGAACCATCTAGGAAGCAGTGGAGCTAGTGGTTGTTCAGGTTCAAAGGACTCATTTGGAGGAAGGTGAGCAGGCGGAGGTGGATTTTCATCCTCGTTGTCATCATCTGAAGAAGAAACCAGAATAGGAATAGAAGAAGGCACAAACGTCGAAGACGACGCGTAGGTCGAAAAAGGCACAATCATCGAATCAGACTCGCAGGCCAAGATATTTTCATCAAATTTAACATCTCTTCTAATAATAATTTCATGACAATGTGGTTGAATAAGTCTATAACCTTTGACATCTTCAGAATAACCAACAAATATACGCTTCTCACTTTTAGGCTGCAATGCTTTCCTTTTCTCATCAGGAATGTGAGCTCATGATATACTGTCAAATACACGAAAGTGACTTACATTTGGTTTAATTTTAGTCAAATCTTACTCTAGTGTTATACTTTTAAGAGCCTTTGTGGGAGTGCAATTTACTATGTAATTTTCACAGTTGATGGCTTCCACCCAATACTTTAGACTTAATCCCTTAAATTGGATCATACAATTAGCCATTTATTTTAATGTGCGGTTCTTTCTCTCAAGAACACCATTTTGTTGTGGTGTATGTTATCACTGTAACAATTTTTTGGACTCCAAGTCTCGGGACTTAGCAGGAGGCTAAATCAGTATAGAGGAGCGATAGACTAGCAGACGGGGTCACATCTAGCGGACGAAGCTAAATATAGCAGAGGTTTGAAGTGGATGGGACCCAATGGGTCATGGATCATGGACACCACATATTAACGGTTGTGGGGCATATCGGGCCAAGAACTAACGTGGAGGTTAATCCTTTGAAATTGGGCCGATAAGAATACCATGGTTTCATCTCGAGGCCACGTGGTGCCACCAGATGCATATCGGGGGGAAAAGCAGGTGAGATTGAAACCTATCAATCACACCCCCAATGTCACATGTCAAAATATCATTGAATGTGTCAAATCCAAGGGTCGCATGTGGAAATGGAAAGTTGATGGCCAAAGAAATCACCTTGAGACACTTGTTTGAGTACTTTTCGTCCATGCGATGCCAGGTGAGTGCCGCCAAAAAACTAATTCAAAAGCTCATCATTTGAAATCAATAGCCGAATGTGATAAGTAGGTATCCCTGCAAGGAATTTCGTTAGTAGCCCATGATTGGAAGTCAATGACGTCTGTCATTCAAAACATGGGTGACATTACTCTGTTTTGGGCAATTAACGTTTTATTACAGAACAGGGTAACCACAAATTGAATCGTTCATCTGATTCTTGTACAACTAAGGGAGATAAGCTCGTGCTTCCTGGCGAACTAGAGGAAATGGAGAAGACAGATCCAACAACCTTTAGAAAATCGAGATGTTCAAATAATCTGACAAAATCGTTGATGGAGAAGAAAGAAAAGCTTGTTGTACAAATATTGGCAACAAAATTTCACACAGCGCCTACAGATGAACCAAGAGAAAGTAAAGAGATCAGATTAAATCCTATCATGAAGGATTTAATCATTAAGGATATGCAGACGGGTCATACATGCAAGTTGGAGAAAGTAAAAGGAACAAGCGACGAAAGAATGAGACTGAAGTTGAAATGGTCGAAGGTACTGGGGAAACCCAACCTGCTTGGCTTGACACTTTAAAGGAAGAAATCGCTAATCTGAAATAGATTTCAAGCTAAATTAAGTATGTTTCAGAGAATTTTGTAATGATACATACAAGTGGCATTCAGGGTAAAAATATCAAATATGTTAGTTTTGGTTTATAATGTCCCCTAGAAAATAGGAGTTCAGTTGTTATACGTTACTCCTTCCTTGACCAATGTCTATTTTTGGAATCTTGGGGAAGATGATTCGTTTTGAATTCCATATTGTAATTTATCTATATATAATATTACAAAGATAAATGAATGGTTGGACTTACTGGAGAGGGGCCTGCCCTCGTAACAGGAGAACTTTGTAATTTCTTATGAACTTTAATATAAGAAGATAAAAAATTTCTTAGATAGCCTAGATTCATCACGATGTTGATGTTCAGTGTGTTTTCATGTCCTTCATATTCATGAATGTGTTTTTGCTGCTAGTAATAATCTTTAAGTAATAGAAGGAATTCATTTTTGTTGGTGCTCCTTCTTATATCGATTATACTTGTTATGTATTTTTGCTTACTATTTCAGATTTCACTCATGATCAGTGCTCTGTTTGCAGTAGCCAACCCTTATGTTTCCTCTTCTAATGCTTCACCAAAAGATTCACCCTCTATTGGACGCCTCTTATTGATAGTAGTCTTTCCTCTCCTCTCCTCTCCTCTGCCATCTCACATTACTTATTTGGCTGAATATCATACCTATTTTTCCTTTGTTCCCTCTGGAAATACATAGCTTACAACTCTTCATACTTTTTTAGGAACGGACCCCATTGCCCAATAGCCCTGCTCTTCTGTTTTGACCTACCACCTTTAAATTTTACATCATGGAAAAATCTGACCTCTATACACGCATTTACAAATCTTTTGAATATTCCAAATAGTTATATGTCCGAGAGATCCCTCTATGGTTGGAAAGGTAAGAATCCAACCTAAAGTTGGTTTAAGTAGTTACCTCTGTCATGTGTCTTCCAGCCAGCCAGATTTATAGAGTGCTAACATTCTAACGTTGTTGTCGGGGACATAATTGAAAATTTTTCCCTGGAAAAGAACGACACGATTGAGTTATAAGTTCTAAGAACAACAGACACTTAGGCACATATTGGATGTATTCCTGCTCTGGCGACTCCACACATCAAAAAATCAGTTTGAAGGTGATTCCACTGGTAGAAGAATCTAGAAATTTAAATTTTCACTGGAGAATCCACTCTCAATGCAGAATACATCTTCCAAAACATCATTGGTGACTCCACTGTCCGAAGATGAGATCCCTTGACAGAGGTATGAAAAGGCATCATGGGAGAAAACAAGTACCTAAAATTGAGTTTTTTCCAAGACATTACATATTTTGTTGTAAATTGCCTTGTGTCCTTTCCTAAACATGCTAAACAAATTTTTCTTCACCTGCTGCATGCAAATGATGATCATGATGATCTTGAAATTGTATATGCTCCTCTTAAAATATACAGATATCCCCTCAGTTTATCACTGATTTTGATCAAAATCTCCCATCTGAGCCATGTGATAACCACAACAAAGTTGATAAGCCTTATGAAACCAAGGCTGATATTTCACCTCCTGTACTTGATCCAACACCCTCCAAGACCCATCACAGATACAGACCCTTAGATTACCCCACATCCTTCATGATTTTCCTCTGAATCACTATGAATACCTACCTATGTTTGATGGAGAACTTGATGCCATCACAGCTGAAAAACACATCCAAGAGTTCGACCATTTTATAGATTTGTTTGAGATTGACCATGATGATGTGTGTATGAGGGATTTATCTCAATCCTTGAAATGAAGTACCAAAGAATGGTTTAAACATTTTCAACCAGGGACAATTATCTCATGGGAAGAATTGAAGAGTGTTTTTTCGAAGTTTTGGGGTAAGAAGAAATCTCTAGACCTACAGCTTACAGAATTCTATGCCTTGAAAAGGCAAAGCAATGAGACCATTTCCACATTCAGTAAAAGGTTTTCCAGTATTTATTATGATTTTCCCAAATAAATTCGACCCACTAAAGCTGCTGCCATGCTCTAGTATGCCACGACTCTTCACCCAGATTTGTCTTTCCTCCTGATGGAAAGAAGACCTAAGACCTTACAACAAATGTTTAATGATGCTCAGGATATTCAACACAATATCCTAGCATGTGAACAAATTCGAAATGAAGGGTTGGGTGCTCTAGGACATGAGAATGAATATGAACAGAGAACATTTGACAGGAATTTTGAGCATAAAATTGATGGTATCTAGGGTCCTCTTGAAGTTTTAAATGTAAATGATTTTGCAAAGAATTATATCACACTTATTGAAAGAGAAGGCACTTATGTAGTTTCTAATCCACCCCATGAAAAACATGGAGCTGATTGTTTCATATATTCATTTGTAGATAGTCAAGGAGATGAGTTTGCAAATCAATTTGTTGAGGAACAGGTTGATGTCCTAAGTTTTTTCTTGTTAGACAATATTGCATATGTTGTTGATTTTCCTATATACGATGAATATGATGATGACCTCCCAGAACATCCAACTACATTTCCTCTATCAGAAAATGTTCCTTTTCAACAGTATAGTGAAAGAAACTAGTCCACATATCACAAGTACAAAGACGAAGTTACTGGAACATCTGAAGGGAATTCTTTACCTTTATGGTTTTCTTCATTTAAATTGCTGAAAGAAAATGCCAAAATCATTATTAAAACAAAGGAATGTGTGCTAATGCCAAATCACACTGATTCAATGAAACAAAGCGACGAGGAATTGCAACTGTTGGCGACGGAAGTCACCCCTGGATTGTAGCAGGAGAAGAGCCCGACACCCATCAGTTTTTATGTCACGATAGTTTTAATGGGTGATCAAATGGGTAGAGACTCGGGAAGATATCACTCAAACTCATGGACTGGGTCCGGCATGCGAGAAACAAAGGAGGTCTTGATCTAACTTCAGTCAGTGGGTTGATTTGAAAATGAGCAGGTTGAAGACTTGGTGAGAGGAGTGGACAAACTACCACAGGCAACATGCATTTCAGTAATTTGTAGAAGAAAAACTTTGAATGTGATATTCTCTAGTTCAGAGCTTCGGGAAACTGAAAGGGGGGACTTGACTAGATTCTCCAATTCCAAGTCGTTCAATGCTAAAAAAATCACAGGGACCGATTAGAAACAATGCGACTGTTACAGTGATCAAACTCTACATCATCCTATAACAGTTACAACTCGACCAGATTCTCCAATTCCGAGTCATTCTAATACAATGTAAACAAAGACGCAAAAGAAAAACTAACATTCATAAGACAAGAAGTCTCAAGAGTCCAGACATAACCAGCAAAATAGTGCTTCATTAAAGTTTACCTCTGGAAGCCTTGCTCAACCATCGATCCTTTACAAAATACAAAGACTGAGTCTATATACTCAGAAAAATTGCCTAACAACGACGTGATTAGTCACCCAAGGCTTGGTGTCCTTTCAGCCGAATTCAAATAGATATCCGTCGTCGGACGCCATCTTAGCTGCGCATGGCTCCTGTAAGGGGAGTAGCTGAGCCATTAAGAGCCAAGTTAGCGTGTACAGACCTCCTCTGGCTAATCGAGGACTGGGCATGGTCTCTTTGGAAAAAATGGTACACAGGACCCTCTCGAGCAGACCGTTGGCCAAGCTCTCCATATCTTGCACTTAATGCATGAAGAGAGGTTTCAACCACTCTTTCTTACCTTCATTTACTTCAACCGAAAACCAGGCTTGAGGTCAGATCAAATGGCACCCAGAGAACGCGATGAACCTTTCGACTACTAGACTTGACAGCCTTGGCCCCTTTTGCACAACTCTCTCTATTTTCTCATGTGACGACGGGCTATGACCCTGCGGTTATCCTCAATGGCACTTTCGGCGTTCGCGAATAAGAAGGGGTTGATCCTTGCTTCTTAAAATCGCGATGAGAGAAATGCCGAGATGGCTTGAGTTGGTGCCACACGTCCCTCTAG
This sequence comes from Picea sitchensis, assembly GCA_010110895.2. Classification (NCBI taxonomy): domain Eukaryota; kingdom Viridiplantae; phylum Streptophyta; class Pinopsida; order Pinales; family Pinaceae; genus Picea; species Picea sitchensis. The sequence continues at coordinate 8,217 of SNQJ01S0162392.1, forward strand.
ATCTGACGGTTCTGAACTCTCCCGACGATGTTGTGGGCTCGGGTCCCGGACACTCCCGGCACCTCGCGCATCGGGAAATGACGAAGCTGCTCTTTGCGCCTTAAAAACACGATGGGAGAAACGACGAGGAGCCTAATCACGCGCCAGGTGTCTCCTGTGGATGGACGGCCTAGATTGCTCTGTAATACTGCGGGCCCAACTTTGGGCACCTTCGGCGCCTTCGGGGTTCGGGGTTTCAAGATGTGAGATGACGAGGGACTTTTACCCCTCGAACTCCCGAATGTCGATATGCCGACTTGACTAGATCTTGCACCATGCGTCACTGGATCAGACGGCCCAGATTTAGTCTTGAAATATAGGCACTTTCTCTGATGCTATATATCGGGTAACTTGGTAGCCCCGAAATCCCAATGACCGTTGATCTGCTTCATCGCTTGATCCTTGCCACTGAAATCAGACTGCTCGCTCGCTCTATTTAAGCCTGAAATGGACTTCTTCTGTGAGCTGCGCTCGGTGATTATGGCTACGACCTTTGAATAAAACTCATCTGACCGGTTTTCAAAACCCCACTTCTATGCGTTTACACCAGAGGCCTAAAATCGGAGAGGAAAACACCCCTATACAAGAAATGTTGCTAACAACAACCATTGGTCAAAGAGGAATCTGAAAAATGAGTGTGTTCAACAATCCAAAGAAATCGAAAATTGTGCATATGACAACAGTGAAGAAAATGAAGAAGGCTTTGAATCACGTGAAAGAACCTTGACATTGTGTTTTTCTTCTTTCAAATTGCTGAAGAAAAATGTTTATAATGTTTCAAATCAGAAATCCTCCAGACATGATGTTGAATATTCAGAAAGCAGTGGACTTGAAAATGAAAATTATCTTCCATTATGTTTTTCTTCCTTTGAATTGTTGAAAGCAAATCATGAGATAATAGAAGAAGAAGGAAGGTTTGGCCGCAATGGAACTGTTTTACATGAGCAAATTGTTATCAGTGAGGAAGATCAAAAACCTTCTCATGCATTTAATGATCATGTGGTTGATTACATGGAAGGTTATTTCAGTTCAGATTTGCAGTCTATGCTCAACTACCAGCTTGGAAATGAAGATGAAGTTGATCAAGAAATTGTTGTTAAAATTCATTTTCCTTCTCCTGAACTTGATGAAGATATTCAACAAGATTTATAGCAAGAGAAAGAGTTTCAAAGTTGTCTTTCTTCCCCTATGAATGATGTGGTTGTTCAAATTCTAAGTGGCCTAGACATGGATGAGGATTTTGAAACTGCATCTATGGAAACTTCAAGCAATGAAAAAATGAATGACATAGAGTTTCAGGAAAGCAACAAAACAGTGTATGCCACTTTTCAATCAGAAATACATAAAGATAATGAAGAGGCAGTTGTTTTGTTTAATTCATTTGAAAATCATGGTTTTGAATCTACATCCATGGAACTCTAGAATGTGAAATAGTTCATGCTCCTAGCTTTCCACATTTGCAAGAATATTATGAAAAAGAACTTACTCCCCTTCACTCATTTGTAAGTCAAAATGACAGTCCTCAAGCAAATTTCCAGAAGGTTAATAAAACCAAACCAGAATTGTTTGATGAACAAATAGATAGTCTTGGTACACATAATTTGGCTATCATGTTTGAAGATGTTCAAGGATGTATGAATGTTTTTGTTGATATGCATGGAAGAGTAGACAAACCTATGGCTGCCATTTCATTTGAAAATGTTCTCAGGACAGAAGAAATAGAGCAAGAACAACAAACACTTATGAAAGAGGCTTGTCTTTGTTTTTGTTCATCAAGAAGAAATGATTTTTCATGGTTTTCATGACCTTGTGGCATGTTATATGGAAAATTGTAACAATCAAAATTTAAGGCTTAGGATGGATTGTAATCTCAGAGATGAAGATAATGCCCAATCAATGTCAGTATTAGATATGGATGGTTTTACACCAGTGGTTTCTTTTAAGCCAGTGTTGTCTTCTAATTCAGGAGGTTATTACTTCCAGCAGTCTCAGTAGATTTATCAGCCTCTTGATAATCGACAGGGTAAATTGCATGAAAGCAAGAATGAAGTGGAATAAGTGAAACATGATTGTGGTCTTATGCATGTGTTGGAAGATCCATTTGAAATTTTGCTAGAAAAAATAAACAATCCCAATGTTTTTGAAATTCTAAAATTCAAATTCATATATAACTTCTCTAATGGGTTGTCAATGAACAGGCTTAGGAGAAAGCGTGTGAAAAGAAGAAAAGAAGTGGGTAAAATGTTGGCATAGCTACATTGGAATTTTGATTTCACTTGACTGACAATACATTTGAGTAATTAGGGTAGGTAGGCGCAAATAAGCTCATGGATCGAGCATGTTCAAGTTTAGGTCTCCAAACAAAATGTTCAGTCATATGATTAGCAGTATGTCCAGTGTCCAACCTCCAGGTGAGAGTGGTATGCAGACTTCGGTTTTCAACGGACATTGGTGACAGGTCAAGGTACAACACACACCTATTGTGAGAGAAGCTCCAATGGATAAGGTACACGGTCTATTATTCTTTGCTACCTCGTAGTGAGGATAGCATCCCTAGTTGGAGCCCATGTTATCATTGTACCAATTTTTTGGACTCCAAGTCTCGGGACTTAGCAGGTGGTTAAATCAGTACAGAGGAGCGATAGACTAGCAGACAGGGTCACATCTAGCGGATGAAGCTAAATCTAGCGGAGGTGTGAAGTGGATGGGACCCAACGAGTCATGGATAGTGGACACCGCAGATCAACGGTCGTGGGGCATATCGGGCCGAGAACTAACGTGGAGGTTAATCCTTCGAAAGTGGGCCGATAAGAATACCATGGTTTCGTCTTGAGGCCACGTGGTGCCACCAGAGGCATATCGGGGGGAAAAGCGGGTGAGCTCAAAACCGCTCAATCACACCCTGATGTCACATGTCAAAATATCATTGAATGTGTCAAATCCAAGGGTCGCATGTGGAAAGAGAAATTTGATAGTCGGTCAAATCACCTTGAGACACTTGTTTGAGTACTTTTCATCCGTGCGATGCCAGGGGAGCGCCGCCAAAAAACCGATTCGAAAGATCATCATTTGAAATCAATAGTCAAAGGTGATAAGTCGTTATCCTTGCAATGAATTTCGTCAGTAGCCCATGATTGGAACTCAATGAAGTCTATCATTCAAAACAAGGGTGACATTACTCTATTTTGGGCGATTAACGTTTTATTACAGAACGGGATAATCAAAAATCAAATCGTTCATTTGATTCTTGTACAACTAAGGGAGATAATGACGCAACCTGCCCTCGGCAGCAAGCCGCTCTCACCAGGACCTTCTTACTCTTTCACAGGCCCGAAGAGTTCTAAGTCTCTTCTACCTCCTTATCGGAAGTTCGCAACCCACAGCTCTTTCCACGCTATTCCCGTGGTGATTTAATAGGAGAGGTCGGAACCTCGGCTTTCGCAAAATCAGTGGTCGGATGGTGTCCCTTCGGACCCACGAGATCCGAGGTAAGTCAACGCTGACTTTCCTTTCACTTATCGGGACCTTCACCTTATCGCCTTTCGTCGATCGGGGTACTAAGGCCTCAGATTTCAAACTCCCGATATCCGAGATGCCGATCTCGCGACTTCGCCTCCCCGCGACCTCGCGACTTGCGAGACCAAATGCTTGTCCCTTCAACTCCCGAGACCCGATGTCCCGAGATCACATGCCACCTGTCCCTCCTAAAAATTGACGGCTCCCACGGAATCTGGGAATCACTACTCGCGATATCGACGTGCATGCAACTATTGCACTCGCCGACCCCGATATGCTAATATGCGATGACAATTGGGTTCTTCTTACGCTTGAAGGTTAACTCTCTCCCAGAAGTTCAAGTCGTCGATTCTCTTCCTCCTAAAGAGTCCTCCTGCTCCGAAGCTTCTCCCGTTCAGGGCCTCTCCTGGGTCTGTTCCACAATACTTGTAAGGAACTCTCCCTCCTGAGCTTTCACCAACTTTCCACTCAAAATCCCTCCGATTTCAATTCTTCCATAAAATCACATACGTGGCATATGAAAGAAATACGTAACAAGAAGCAAATATGCAAAGGCATAATGCCAACATCACACAGAGAATAAATACATCCATGGAATTGACTCAAGGCTTTCCTGTTCTCCTCTTCCCAGGCTTGCCTCTGAGACTTCAATTCAACCTACTCTTCACCTGCATGGTTCGATTAACTCAACACAACTTCTGGGCAACCGAAAATGAGAGTTTAACTATCCAGCCTCCTCAACGCACTCTATGCGGAGGAATTCCACTGCACTCTATGCAGGAATCTCCTGGCTTAGACAGAGAAACGATTGAAACTCATTCTCTCATTCCCTCAGATTTCGAACCTGCCATGCAATCACATATGCAGCATATAGACAATAGGAAAAACAAGAAGCAAATATGCAACAACATAATATCAACAACACACAGAGAATAATCACAGCCATGGAATTGAATCAAAGCTTTCCTATTAATTCAATATCTGTACATGGGGATTCTCCAACAGTTCTCTGAGTTGCTCTCTTCTTGCTCCTGAGATCTAATGTTGAATCCAATGCTAATCTGAATGGCAATAATCAATAATACAAAGGAGGGTGCCTA
>SNQJ01S0162393.1:0-10783 GCA_010110895.2 Picea sitchensis
CTTGTACAATTTTTTGTATAAGATCATCATCATAGTTAGGCTCAATAATTCCATCTCCAACTGGGATGTAACGGACGGAATAATTCAGTGTTTCAATGGCCGCTTCAAACACCTTCACGCAGAATCCACCAACAGTAAAGTTTTTTCCTTTCTTTTCTACTGAGACAAATTCAGTGAACATCGTCTTCCAAGGTACGCCTACTGTCAGTATTCTTGTGGCTGGAGAAGTCACAGAAGAAGAAGATGGTGTGATTTGATTTTGCTGTGCATGAATATTCTGATAAAACGTATGCATGCTAATTATAAAAACAAGGGTAGACACAAGAAAAGCGTTCAATCCCACCGCCCCCATTGTGAGAGTTCACTCCGGGAATCTATAAATGAGGACTTGAGTGTTCCAAAATAAATAACCTTAGGTTGGGTGGATCGGTCAACGATTTGTGGACATCTTGGAGGGCCGAGAACACAAACTTGAGATGAAAATTCTCAGGCTCGTGGATTTGACTGCCAAGATGTACGTTTGGAGTGTATCGGAAACAGCCGTCGTTTTGTGGATGCCTTACACTACCCTTAATCGTTAAGACAAAGTCCACAACCAAGACTTATTGTACAAGACCCCACAAAGATATTTACAACCTCACTTAAAACAAAGTTGGTCAATTTAGAAAATGGAATAGAAATGTGAGAGTAGGTATATCTTCACACACAAAACTCTTTTATTATTATTATTGTATATGATAAAAAACACACATTTATGCATAGTTATAATTTTATTATATAGATTTATTAAGATTTAATTATTTCCTAATTTAGGTGGTATAGTTAAGAGAATATTTCAACAAACAACAACCCAATTTTATTATATTAATGGAAGCACTATCTCCAAATCCCTTTCTTAATAGTTACATCACAAGAAATGGTTTTTAAACTAACTTTATCCACTTATGAAATCTAGTAGAGTGAGCTCCATCACACAACCATTCATTTTGAGATACCATTTAATCCATTGAAAATAAGATTGCTTTAGACCAAAAAACCATTGTAAATTAGAAGATTCATAATCCTTTTAAAATATGAATTCCAGTAACTCTTGCATTATTTTTTTTAACTTTCCTTAAAATTTATTTCTATATTTTTAAGTTTGAATTTAGATATATAAAATTTATATTGATTTGTATTTTCATAATGTATCTTTTTATACTTATTACTTTATAATTATATATTGTGATGACTTGTAATGACTAACATAATAACTATTCTAGTAATCTTGTAAGCTTTGTCATATAATGATGCCAATATATAATATGAAAAATGAATAATTAGCATAAATTATATCATAATATATAGTATGAAAAATTAATAATTAGCATAAACTCTATCATGGTAAGTCACATAGCGAAAATGCTGGTGCTTATAATCCCAAGATTTGTTCTTAGTCAAACATGGGGTGCTTATGGTCCCAAAGTGTGTTCGTAATCATTTAAGCAATGTTAGTGATGTAAGATTTCCTATGAATAATAATAAGTAACTAGAATCGTCAAAGTGGAGGCTTATATGAAATAAAATATAAGACCAAGGAAAGGACGCAACGAGACCTCTTTTTTTCCGTAGAAAAAAACTTTATATTATTAAAATATAATAGATCTGTTAAAAAAGGACTCTCTTCATAATGCTTTTGAGATTTTACAATACTTTTTAAAAAAGTGTTGTTCCGTAGAAAAAAACCTTATATTAGTAAGGTATAATAGATTTGTTAAAAAAAGGACTCTCTTCAGAATTCTTTCTGAGATTTTACAATACTTTTTAAAAAAAGTGTTGTTATCAAAACTGATAAAAAGTGATTAAAAAAACTCCTTTAGATTACAAAATTGACTCTAAACTTTACAGTTTATCATATAGTTGTATTTTTAAAATTTTCAGCTGTTTAAATATTTGTTCTCTTCCCAAATGTATCTACATACATTCCAGCAAAGGCATTTCCCATACAGTAATAAAATTAATTGAGATGAAGTCTTTCAAAGACAACTGTGTCTCCAACGGTATTTGCTACATAAATACCATTTTCTTCTAGTACCAGAGCCTTTTTAGATAGTTGATCTGCAAGCTTTTAGGTAAACAGTTAAGACAGTAAGGACCATCAAATGGCGTAGGCCTTTGCAAGCATTTAAAAAAAGATGCAATGTGGTAGGACTGTTCTCTCGAAGCACGCAACAATAAAGCATAAATCATACATAGCAATATCATGGAGAATGTATTCAACCCAGCAGAAAATGTTAAGGGGAAACATTCAAACTTATGCTAGCATTAATTCATGTTCCACGAATGCATAACAAAATTTATGATTCAAAAAGACCATATACTACCAAATACTTTGAAAATGCAAACATATTTTATATTGGGAATAGCAAAGGCGGAAATAAGACCTCCAATTTGTTGTCCAATCAGATCTTGACAAACATGATACTTTTTATTATATAAAAATCTATATTTTCACTTCCCTTGTTTCAACAATAAACAATAACAAAATACACAAACTAATGCCAAGTCAACAATCCGTTATTTTGAAGATAGGCTATGGATTTTACATTCAATGTATTTACATATTTAAAAAATAACATCCTGTAAATTTGCGAAAACTTTAAGACAAAATATTTAATCATTTAATCTTCATCAAAATTTCATTAAAAAGGTAGTGGTGAAGTGAAATTCTAGGCGTGCCCTTCATTTAAGTTCATCGTCTTATATGCCAATCACATTTATAAATGAAATGGCACAACTGAGCTGTAATGAAAGGGTCTATTTTGTAATTTTAGATGCTGTGAAATATTGACCAACCTCCGGTGTATCTAAGAGCCCTGTTTTGCATAATGGTCAATCTGAGCTGTAATGAAAGGTCTATTTTGTAATTTTCGTTGCTGTGAATTAATATTGACCAACCCCAGTTGTATCTGAGAGCCATGTTTTGTCATTCTCGCTACTTGCCTGAACTAGTGACCAATTTATCATGCCCTCACTTCTGGCCAGGCTAGTTCAAAATACACGTTACATGTGTTCAGCGAGAAACTTCCACGAAAAGGATGAATTATAGATGCATAGAGTGAATGGAATGATGTAGTGTCACTTCCTTTAAAAAAATTGTATAAAATTAAAAATTATATTATTTAATTTGTTTAATATTATTTGTAATTTACAAAATAATGTTTAAAATGTCATATAAAAAATTATATAGTAAAAAGTAATAAGATAATAATTTTTAAAATAATTTAGATATAAAATAAAAAAATACAAATACTTATAATAATAAACAATAGTGATAATATAATTTTAGTTTGAATGAAGTGACTTCATGAATTGATCTTTATCATAAATGTAACTATAACATTGAGAATAGGATAAATGGAGGGTGGAAAGATTAATATGGACTTGAAAACAATTGTAGATGAGTGGACCGTTCACTACAGGAAAATAAAAAACTCTTTTTTGAGACTCTACTCACTCCCATTACTCATATTATCCTCTTTGAGACTCTCGTCACTTCTATTACTCATATTATCTTATATGGTTGTAAAGTTTGGGACTTCAACATCTTTAAAGAATCACAGGAAAAGATAGAGCAAACCAAAAGTGTTTTATAATTTCTAATCTCAAAATTAAAGACAATACACTCTATTTGATCCTCCTCATAAAAGCGAGCCTTTCCCCCATTGATACCAAGACTGAGACTAGTTCCCTAATGCACAAGAACACGATAAACAACATAGAAAACAAGAGGCTTCCTAAGATTGCTTCAAACTCGAGTGAAATCCACTTCTTGTAAAGGTAGATATACCAACAACTCCTTTAAATGTTCTAATAGCAAGGAAAGATACAACTCCATCTAATACAAATATAAATTATTTTCCTATATGTAAAAGTGGAAATTCGTGTTCGGTCTTATCTCAAGAATCAACAATGTGGAGACTCGAGTACAAAACAACCACTAAATATTTTGATGAATAATTAATAGTTGATGGGTTCTCATGCAACAATGCCCAAGACCAATGGAGCAACATATATTCTAAATTACTCTAGTAGTGAATATCAATTCAGCAACAATATAACATAATATTCTAAGATCTTTATTGACCAAAATTTGGTCAACTATATTTTCCTGCTCTTAGATTCATAAAGAAATTGATATTGGAAAATGAAATTTTTTGAACTATTATAAGTTCATTCATATCCTTCAGTCTCAACGTCGCCACACATTTTTCGGATCGTAAATCCGAGTTTGTATGCTCAAGATATCTAGGTTTAAATTTATTGCGGAAAATGACACCTTTTTCGTGTGGAGTAAGGTTAATTGTTCATAAATTTATCCATATTTTCTCGGGCCCAAGACCTTTGATATTCTTAATTTCTTTCGGGTTCAAAACCCATAGAAAAATCTCTCTCTCTCTCGCAGGCACCCGCCATAATTCTCCACTTTTCTCGTATCTCTTTGTCGCCTCTTCCTATACTTAATCTTATTTTCGAAATACTTCTTTCCTACCCCTCCTTTCCTCTCATTCTATACTTTCATTATCCCACACTTAGAAAAAATTTAAAAAGAAAAAAAAAAATACCCACTCACACACACCCCTTCTCACCCCCTCACCGCTCCATACTTAGAAAAATTTCTAATTATTTTCGGACTTGCAGACATATCCCTCCCCTCTCACTTCCCAACCCACTCACCCTTCCCCGCTCTCCTTATTTCTCACACCTTCACTTCCTCTCCCCTCAAAATACCCCCCTCTCCATTTCCTCACCCCTCATCCCTCACCCATTCCATACTTAATCACATTTTCCAATACCCCTTATCTCCATTTCTTCATCCCTTATCCCTCACCCATTCCATACTTAATCACATTTTAAGTTNTAGTAGAAGAGACTTTTCATGATGATCAGGAGGTTGATACTCTTCAAAATGATATGCTTTCCCATGGATATGAAGTAGAAGCAAATAAACATGTTAATGAAAGTTCCCCTGCTATAATTGTTTCTGATTATTATGAATTTGAAGATGTGTTTTCTCTAGCTACAAATCACGCGGATCGGTTGTCTTTTAGTCAAATTAAACTTGCAATTAGCAAAACTAGCCTACAACAACCTTCATTTTTGCATAAAAATGAAATTGGCAGCAGTTATAAAATTGAGCATATACAAAAACACTCCAATCTCCAACTGGAACAACAAGAAAAGGTATTTATTTATGACTTTCAAGACCCTATGGTTAATTATATGGAGTCTTTGAGCAGTGTAGATTCCAAACCATTCTTATTTAGTGGATGTTGGTTATGCTGTCTTTTTTAACTACACTTTTCTATGCAAGGGATTTCTTCTTTTTTTCGATCCAGATCAAGAATTTCACTAGTTAATCAGTTCTTTGCATGGCTTCATTGGAAAACTGATTATACTTGATCAAGCAGCAGTTCAACTAATTAGGTGTAGGATGAATAAGCTCGACACTTGATTAATTTGGTTTGTAGTTGCTTTTTTTTCAATGGGTTAGTGTAGGAACGTATATAAATAAGCTCACTCCATGAGCATTTGATTTTTAGTAGCAATGTGTTTGGTTGAAGAATTGGTCACAAGTCTCATTTTTCAGGTTGAAATAAAGAGCTTGGTTTCTTCCCAATGTAACAGCCTCTGGTTTCTATAAGATTAGATGATTTTGCAGGAGTATGAGCAATGGTTGACACCAGTTGCAAGTTCAGAAATCAATCAAGGCACTAAGTCTGCAAGGTTCTTGGTAGCTCATAGGGAGCATACCATTCTGAGTAGGAGCTAGATGTTAACAAAAAACATGGTACTTGAAATGGATAAAGGAATGATCACATGTCAACTCTGACTGTCACATCAGTTCAGTTGGAGTGAAGTCATCAATATACCAGCTTTCCATAAACAATTTGTAGCACTCAAAGATCAACATGTAACGAATCTTTCCAAATTGGTTTGTAAACGTGTCATGCATCCATATCAAGTTTTTTAGCACCATCTCTCGCAGTCATCATTGAGTGAGAGTGATTTTCAAATGAGAAGAATCTATCATTCTGTTTCTGGTTCAAAATGTTGAGAGAACTGCAAACTTAGAGTGTTGAAGACATGGAGCGCTGCAAACTTAGAGCACTGCAGACTTGGAGTGATGAAAACTTAGAGCGTTGCAAACTTCGAGCGCTACAAAATCGATGTTGCAAACTTACTCTTTAATCAGTTGAATGATTTCATAGCAGTGGTAGTGGTTTTAACTCCATCAATTCAAGAAAACTCCTTGGTACTAGGCATCCCATCTCCCATTCCATTCATTTTAATGTTTAAAGATCTATTATATTCAGAACCATAGAATTATGGCACTACAAATTCTCCTAGTTCAGTATGCACTACCAACTGTTGGGAGTGTAGGTTTTAGGGTTTCTCCATAAATTATTATTTTTCAGGCTTTCACTCTCAATGAATATTAACCTAAATGCAGAAGCCTCCTTAAATATTTGATTGCTATCTTGATCATGTGTGTGTAAACTTGTAGCGCTATGAACTGTCATAATTAGAAACCCAAGTGCTACAAACACTATTTTTTTTACCGGTCTGCCAAAAATGATTTGTCATCCCAATTTTCAATAGAAATCAACCTATTGTCTTCACTATTAATCATTATTATCCCTACCAGGTTGCATTTAAGAAGTTTTGGGTGAATTTACTTGGGTTTTGAAATGAGGTTTTGAAGTGTTGCAATCTTCTAAAGTTTTTGTTGATCCTGACCTTGTCTACCTTTTTATGAATTATCATATTAAAAGCTTGCTTCTTTCAATTGAATATTTCATTACCAATGTCTATAATCAGAGCTCAAGTTACTCATGCAATTCTCTATCATATTTTTAGTGTCGTGTTATACATTCCTTGGTACACTTTGAGCTAGATTTTGATTTTGTGAACATGGAGACAACACCTGAGAGGAAAATACAAAAGGGAGGTGATGTTGTCAGGACTGAGCCTTATGAAATTCAAATTGTAGATTCTAATCCCTTTATGAAGGAGGCCTTCCAAAGGGTTGGATGATATTTTTTTTTCAAAAGATGTAGAGAGGACATGTTGAGGTTGCAAAACAGTTTTCCCTCAATTTTGATGGTATTAAATCCAAAGTGGGGAACTTGGAGTTTTGTGTGAATGAACAAACCATAGCCACAACAACAGAGATTCCAGCAATTGGATAGAAGTGGTTCAAATCCATGTCTCTCAAGTCATCTTTTTCTAGGGACTTTCTAAAGCCAAATTTCAAGGATGAAAATTTATCCAAGGGAGTTCCAAGGAATTGTATGATAGAATATTTGACAATGTCCTCAAAATGATTAAGAGATATTTTACCCATGAAGGTCAGTTTAATATGGTGTACCGGTATCACATTAGGATCTTGATCCATTTCACTAGTAAATAAATGATGAACCTACCTTTTTACCTGTACAGGTTGGTACAAGAAATTTTGCAGCGCCTGGACTCACTGGTGCTGTGAATTGGTAATTTGGGACAGTTTGAAGAAATTAGCACACATCTGAGTCTTGTTTTAATAATAAGTCGAATCACGATATGGGTTCTTCTGCAATTTGGTGTGCAGAAAAAGCATGACGTAGTTGACTTGCTGACAAAAAATCCGCCCGACCCATTTTGTATTTTTGGAGAAAAGATAAAGACAACACCTATAGAAAAGTTCGTAGCGCATCCTGCAGAGGCATTGCGAACTCTAACAGTCTGACAAATTCAAGCTATGGGGGGGCTTCCAACTGCCAGGGAAGGTTTAAATGGTTTCCTAGGATTTAGTTGGACATGAGGGACATGTGTTTCATTACCAGATAAAGCAGCATAACATGTTTCAAAAGGCATTTATCTCAATAGAGAAGATCCCCAAAAATAGGAATTTGTTATGTTTTTGTTGGAATCTTTTGTAACAGACTCCTAAAATTGAGGAGGATCCTATGTATCTCCTTGGTTTCGACCTCCTTAGAGTAGAGAGAGAGAGAATTCACTATATATGGAGGGGATTTTGATAAGCAAAGGGTTCAGTCCATGACCCAAGAGAGGCTGGAGAGAGTTGGAGCAATACAGTTTCCCTGTGTGTACTCATTTGTAAGCATGAGGGCTTGTTTTGTAAATATTTCCTCCATTGAAGACTCATGAGATCTGTCATATCATATAGTTATTTATTATTTGTTCATATATATTCTCATAATGCTCGAATATGATTACTGTTAATGTAGGTTTGATTAACAGTATCATGTATGAGAGTTCTATGGTAAAGGATTTGCTGCAAAAGTTTATTACATGTTATATTTAAGCATGCAGATTCGTTGTTGGAAAGGATTTCCAATCAGTGAACATTCAGTCCAGTGGATGTTATCAGTTGAGCAGGGCCTGAGGCTGATTTGTTCACTTATATGTTGACCCTTCTTTATTTCTTTCTTTAATTCATCATCATACGAGTTATTTATCTTATAGGCAGCTTGATTTCCTTCAATCTGCATAATACATATGACTCTATTGCCCAATGTTGTAGCCTATTGACCTGGATTTTTCTCCCCTCTCCCTTTTTTGCTCATTCTAGCTGATCCACTCAAGCATAAAACCCAATACAAATCACCCTTTTAAATTGATTTAATTTTTCAAATCTTGATGGGTATTAGGCTTGTTCTTAAAGCAGTCTAAGAAAAACTTCTAGTGCTAACACAACTCACTCTGAAGTTCACTCTTCAGGTATAACAACCTGGCTCTTCAATTTCCATCTCCAAAAAGCTCAAAAAATTCTTGAGTATGCTCCATAATTCACCCAGCCTTGTTGTTCCATATCCCAAGCTCTTCTCCCCTGTTCTCTCTTATTATTCCTGTAAAAAGTCAACCTGTAAAACTGCATGTTACTACCCGTATGAATTTCCTCTCTTTGCCCAAGACAGTTGACTACTCACTCTGCCCAATGTTGGTTGTACTTGAGCCCCATGGTCTCCAATAACTATGGGATGTGACTGTCATACCCATCCTATGAAACATATTCAATGATTGGGCTCTCTTACACTCAACCATGAAATATAAGTTTTTCTCAAATGATAATAAAATTTAGAAAAGTGGGTTTTGAATTAATACCCATAAATTATTCCCCTTTGGACCTTTGTTGGACACTCTTTAGGTGTTTCCACCTCTCTTGCTAATTAGGCATCCCCCATCTTTGTCCATATCCCAACATCTAGTATTATGTTATATTTATTTACAATTTAGAAAATGCATTTTGCATTTACATTGCTTGTCCATAACCACATTTATATCTACATTATGCATTAAATAATTTGGTGATTATAGTGGGCATGTTACACATTCGGTACATAACAAGATTCAATTGCTATTAGCTTGGTAGTCCTCAACTCAAGCGGTACCAGGACATTAGAAAAATGTTATCTTGAATTGTGAGTGTTGTTAATCTTGCTAGGTTGGATACCTGTACATTGCTTGAGTAAGTGAAAACCACCTGTATGGGTTGTTGTTGAAAACCCACACATATTTTTGAATGAATAGAGTCATCCCGGAGGTGGGAACTGGATTTGGTGTACATTTTTCCAGGCTAGTGAGATCTCTCTGCTTGGGCTTCCTCTAGACTAACGGAGTGTGGGTGTGCTTCATCCTACATTCCAGAAATCCAAGCATTGGCTAGCCCAAGTCCTATGACTAGAACTTTTCCTAGTTACTTAGGCACTTGAAAATGGAAATGACAAAGTAATCGCTCCAACAGAAAGGTCGACGATCATCCTCTTGTTTGGTTCATCTTGGTTGATAACAAGGACAAGGAAGACAACTACAACTGATAGGTGGGGAAGTCTGTATAATGGACTTGTTGGGTTCATTAAAAGTGTTGATCCATGGTGGCACACATAACAAATGTTGACTTAGAGATTTGGCGAACCGAAGGAACTTCAAAGGACCATTCAAGCAATTCTTTGGCGAGGCCAAAGATCTTGCTCACCCACTGTAGCTTAGGTCCCCTTCCCAATAATTTCCTTCTCAGTGCCAACCAACATGAGAATGAAATGTTGGGATTGTAGGAAGTCTCCATGAACTGCAGGCTGTGGTAAATGATATGTTTCCTAGGAGAAGCCATGGATGTGAGGACTTTGTAGTGGAACTATGATTCTTGGGATAACTGGACCTGATAGTTGGGTGGCTGGTGGAATTGCTCAATTGATAACTAGTGGGAGCTCTATTTGTGGAGAAATTCATATTGGTTGTGAATACTATGTCCCTAGAAAATGGAATATATAACTGGAAATGGGCACTGTGATGTTCTCATTTTCACGTGGCTCCATATGTTGGTGTTCCTGTACTAATATGTTGCAATTTGAATCTAGGTTTCTTTAATGATGTATGTAGCAACAATGATTCACCATACTCTTGTTGGCCCTTGCATAGTGTGGGGTCATAACTATCCACGTGCGTCGTACATGTGTGATGTGGATGGATCAGATT
This sequence comes from Picea sitchensis, assembly GCA_010110895.2. NCBI lineage: Eukaryota > Viridiplantae > Streptophyta > Pinopsida > Pinales > Pinaceae > Picea > Picea sitchensis. The sequence continues at coordinate 10,519 of SNQJ01S0162393.1, forward strand.
GTTTGACACTTTGATACTGCGAAATGACCTGTAGTCCTTGTCTCACCTGTGCGAGAGTGTCATCATTTCTAGTCTCCTATGTGCTACCCATGACTTCGCCTGTAATATGATATGAGAAAATCTGTTGACCTATCAGGTTGTGTTGTAAATGGCTAGGTAAAGATCCTTTTAATGACAATATTTTTGGAATATGGTTATAACTTGAGTTAGTGCATCATTTGCATGGGGGATGTCTGCAACTTGAATACCAGTGATCAATTTATAG
>SNQJ01S0162394.1:0-21773 GCA_010110895.2 Picea sitchensis
CTCAAGATTATCAAACCAGACTCCCTCAGTTTAATAGTACTGGTCCTCTGAATGGACAACAACATGTTGACAAAATGAACGATTATTTTGATTTGGAGGAAGTAGATGAAGTTGATGTGTAGATGAGACTATTTGCACAGAGTCTGACTGGAGAAGTCAAAAAGTGGTTCAAAAATTTACATGTTGCTTCGATAACTGACATTGTTGCTTTTCATCCAAGTTTCCTTGATAGGTGGTAGGTAAATAAAAATCCTCTTTAGATCTTGTCAGAATATGAGAATATCAGAAGGAACCAAGGAGAGATAGTGCAAGATTACTGCACCCATTTCAATAACCTATACAATGCAATTCCAGCTGATATCAAACCACCTCCAGGTCTAGAATTGATTAAATTCCCCACTAGATTCGACGCTGACATGTCATATCAGCTAAGGGAAAGAAACTATGCTACTCTGGAAGACATGCAGAAAAGTGCCATTAGTGTGGAGGCAAATCTTTTAGCCAAAAGAGCCAGATAGAGAACAAAAAAGAGGGTCATGATTAAGGAAGAGCCTTCCACTTCCTCTTCAGATGCAAAACTAGATTCTCTAGCCAGAGCTATGGAGAGAATGATGGAGAGGATTACTATAGCTGACAAAAATCCACCCAGGGAAAGCCAAGCCGCTCCTCAGATTCAGAATCTGAACTTCAGAATAAATCCTCTCCAGATTAGGCAGAGAGACCCGAGGGATCAAAGAGAGCAGAGGATGCATGATCAACAGATTAGACCACCCCTCCAAGAAAATTATGCTGATGAAGGTGAGGAGATAATTAAAGAATTGTATGATACTCATATAAACCTCATGGGAGTTCACGATGATGAATCCATTTTTCTTACTCAGGAAGAGCATGAGATTTTCCTCCTGTCACAAAAAGAGGTAAATGAGGAAGTAGAGGAGACATAACAATAGGACTTTGAAAATTCTATAATGGAGGTACACAGACAATATAACCTGAGAATCAAGAAAGCAAATGACAACCCTCCAAAGAAGGTTGTTGAAACAAAGAAGGCTACTGAAACGAAGAGAATAGTCGAAACCAATAAAACCTCAAAATCCTCTCCCAAGAAAGTCCTTGAGTGGAATAATGTTGAATCCCCTGCAAAAATAACTCCCAAAATTTTACAAAGAGAAAATCAGACCGAAGTTTCATCAACTAGTCAACCAAGTGCTCCTACCCGTAGAACCCCGATGGATAAACCAGAAGTGTTGAGCTTAAGAAAAACTTCCACTGCTTTCATCCTTGAAGGGGAACTAGTTAAATTGAGGATTCCCATTCCCCTCTCTGAGCTAATGAACAAGAATGCTTATAGGTTGCAAGTGATTAAATCCTTGAGCATTGAACCGGAGATAGGTATGGAGGCCCTGAATGTTGGATCTGCAAATCACTCGAACACGGTAAATCTTGTTGATGATCGACCAAAACTCTTGTTTGGTCCTGAAGTTGATGGTCAAACTGATAATCGTGTCATGGCACCTTTTTACATCAACCTAAATATCCATGACTTTATATTACACAATGCTATGATGGATTCGGGTTCCTCTCACAACCTGATGCCCAAATCTATGATGGAAATGTTGGGACTCGAGGTCACTAGACCCTACAAGGATTTGCATTCTTTTGATTTGAGCAAGGTCAAATGCATAGGGATAATTAAGGATTTATGCATCACCGTAGCTTAAATCCCAATAAAGAGTATGGTAATGGATATAGTAGTTGCAGACATTCCCCCAAAATACAGTATGTTACTGTCAAGATCATGGGGAGCTAAGATGAAAGGAACCCTACAGCTAGATATGTCTTACACCACCATCCTGGTATTCGGACAACAAAGGATACTATACAGAGAAAACCTGATGAAATATATGGTTAGCAGTCAGGTAAATCCACACAACTACCCACTCTACTCTGTACACTTTGATCTGTATTATTTCATTTTTTACAATGATGGTGATTTGGAAGAAAAAATCGCTCAGTTGGAATATGATACACATTATTCAAAAGAAGATAAAGAAATCACTGAGGTAAGAAATGTTGAAACTGTGGAAAGCGAGGAATTGCTAGTAGATTTTTGGAGCATGGATTTTGATGGCGCAGTGAGTAAAGAGGGAGATGGAGCTGGAGTTTGGTTACATAATCATATATCAAGGTATTCGGAGAGCTATTTTTACAAATTGAATTTTCAATGCACTAACACCATAGCTAAGTACGAAGCTTTGATGCTCGGCCTGAAACTACTGAAGAAAGTTAGTGCCAAACAAATTATGGCAAGGGGTGATTCTGAACTAATTATCAAGAAAATCAAAGGTGAGTATGCAACTAAACACCCCAGACTTAGAGCTTATAGGAATGTTGTTTTAGATTCTCTTCAATGTTTTACTGAAATCGATTTGTAGGTAATTCCCAGGGGACAAAACATATTAGCAGACGGGTTGGCTACATCAACATCTACCTGCAAAATACCCTTCCGTTCCACTCACAAATACATGGTGGAAGTGAAGTGTAGACCAACCATTCCAGACAACATCAGGTATTGGCAGGTATTCAGGAATGGCGATCAAACTGAAGACTTCCTACAGTGTAAGAATGAGTTGGAATGTACAAATATAGATTTATAAAATAATGATGATGATGTAAATAAGTCTTTTTCTGGAACTTGTAGTGTAAATAACGTAGATTCCGAAGGTTTGAATGAAAATAAAGTAGATGCAGATGAATTGAATGAGATAGATTTTGGTATTCTACAGTTGAAAAATAATGTATTACATAGAGTTTTAGTTCCACTGGAAGACTTGTTCGATTTTAATGATGTAGCCAACAAACCAAAAATTGAAGCTAGTTGTAAAGAGGTCGAAGAGTGAAACATAGGAATAGAAGAAAAACCCAAGATGATAAAACTTTCTAAATCTCTGCCCCCTGAGAAAAAATGAAAATACTTTGAAATTTTTAAGGAATATGTGGATGTTTTTTCCTGGGGTTATGAGGACTTAAAACCCTACGACACAAGTATCATACAACATCAGATTCCCATAAAAGAAGAACACAAACCTTTCAGGAAGAAACTTAGGAGAATCAATCCCATGTTGCTTCCCCTGATAGAGAAAGAAATAAAAAAGATGTATGATGCAAAAATCATATTCCCCTTGAGATTTTCCAAATGGGTTTCTAACCTAGTTCCTACCAGGAAGAAAACTGGCGAGATCGGACTTTGCATAGATTTCAGAAATCTGAACAAAGTCTCCCTAAAATACAATTACCCTTTGCCCAAAATGGACCACATTTTGCAAAAGGTAGTTGGGGCCAGTAGGATCTCCTTACTAGATAGTTTCTTGAGCTATAACCAAGTCCTTGTCCACCCAGACAACTAAGAGAAGACAACATTTACCGCACCCTGGGGAACCTTCATGTATGTGAATATGCCTTTTGTCTTGATGAATGTTGGTGCCACTTTTCAAAGGGAAATGGATATTGCTTTTGTGGATGAACTTGGAATATTTATAGTCATATACATCGATGATGTGACTATATACTCCCAATCTGACGAAGAATACTTGCAGCATCTCAAATGCGTGTTTGAGAAGTGCAAAAAATTTGGGATGCCGTTAAACCTAAAGAAGTCTCTTTTCGGTTTAGAGGAAGGAAATTTGTTGGGACACATAATATCTAAAGATGGAATTAAAATAGATCCTAGCAGGATAGAAGCCATCCATAAGGTGGAACACCGTAGGAACATCAAAGAGCTACAATCATTCATCGAAAAAATAATTTTCCTTAGAAGATTCATACCCAACTTGGTCGAACTTCTTAGGAACATAACTAATATGTTGAAAAAAGAGACAAAAATTAAATGGAACATTGAATCCAAACATTCATTTGGGCAGGTGAAACATGCAGTCACCCAATCCCCAGTTCTGATCAGCCCAGATTACACCAAAGAATTTTACCTTTTCTCTTTTGCATCTGAACACACCATAGGAGCATTGTTGTTGTAGAAAAAAAATGAAGGGTACGAACAACCCATAACATTTTTTAGAAAATATTTGAGAGACGCTACGTTGAACTAAAACATAATGGAGAAAAAAACTTTTTCCCTGGTAAAGGCCATAAAGGATTTCAGAGTCTATATTCTTCATTCTCATACAATTGCATACGTTACAAATGCAGTGGTAAAGGATATCCTGACTCAGGATAATCCAAATGGTAGAAGAGGAAAATGGATTGCGGTTAATTTGGAATATGACATTGAAATAAAACCTACTAAACTGATCAAAGGATAGGGTTTGGCTAAACTAATGGATGAATCTAATTTTCATGCTCTAGATATTAATGTTTTGGCTGCAGTTGACAAACAAGAAGAGCAGGCGACTCCAAATGTTAAGGAGGTATTCTTAAACTCTCCTTGGTATGCAGACCTCATTTTTGTACTTCATAACTTACAAGCTCCTCCTGGTTTAACTAATACTGAATCCAAATTTATTAAACTGAAAGAATTGAAATTTTGTATTCTAGAAGGTAATCTTTATTGGAAAGATCCTGGTGTTATTTTTCTTAATTGCCTATTGAAAGACAAAGCTGACAAATTTCTGCATGATTTCCATGCACGAGACTATGGTGGGCATCTAAGTTGGAAGACCACAACTAACAATATTCTGAGAGTTGGTTTCTACTGGCCTACATTGTTTGCTGATGTTCATAAAAAAGTTACTTCTTTTCATAAATGCCAGGTTTTCGAAGGTAAAAGGAAGTTGTTGCCTCTCCCCATGAAACCCATATAAGTTGAAGCCCCTTTCCAACAACGATATTTAGAATTTATTGGATAAATACATCCGTCCTCCTTAGGCCAACACAAATGGATCCTCATAGCCACAGACTACCTCACCAAGTGGATCGAAGCCATGCCATGTAGGCAAGCTACTCACTCTATTATCATTAAGTTTTTAGAAGCTAATATCTTGTTTCATTTTGGATGCCCCAGAAAAATTATAACTGATAATGCAACAACCTTTCGATCCAAGAAGATCATATATTTTTGTAGCCAGTATCACATTACTCTGGGACACTCCACAACTTATTACCCTTAGGGAAATGGGCTAGCTAAGTCCTCCAACAAGACTCTGGTGAATATCATTAAGAAGAATTTGTAAGAAAACAAGAAGTCCTAGCATAATAAGATGGTTTTCACACTTTGGGTTGACAGAATAAGCACCAAAAGATCAATTGGCATGTCTCCATACCAATTGGTGTATGGTACTGAAGTAGTTTTTCCCCTTTCCTTAGGAGTCTTGGTCATGAAATTGTTGCAGTAAACACAAGAAGAGACAAATGAATTCCAAAGGAGGATAAATCAAATGATTCATTTAACGCAGTCCAGAGAAGAGGTATACAAAAAGACTCAGGTCGTCCAGGAGAACATCAAAAGGATTTTGACAAAAGGAGTAAAGACGATGATTTTGAGTTAGGCAACCTAGTCCTGAAATGGGATTCTAGAAATGAGGACAAGGGTAAGCATGGAAAATTTGATATCTTATGCAAGGGCCCTTACACCATTCATGCATTCAGAGGAAATAACACATTTTTGATAAAAAACATTGATGGAATAGACCTGCCATGTGGACCGGTTAATGGCAGGATGCTGAAGCATTATTTGCCACCCCAATGGAGAAATCATTAATCCATATCCATTGTACATACCATTTCCTTTTCATTCAGGTTTTTGTGTAGGTGATATTGATTGTGTGGTTGAAGCCCATAGAGAAGGCCCTAAGCCACTGACCAATGCCACCAAGTTCCCAAAATAAAAACAAAAATAGATAGCAACAAAAAAGAAATTTAGGAAACCTTTACAGACATCATAAAGCAGGTTATTGGCACTTCACAAGGAGAGTACCATCCCTAGGTGGAGTCGTTGTTATAACCCTATAATTTATAGGATCATCTGGTGACTAGATGTTTTTTTCACTATTGATTTATGTTGTCTTGCAAATAATATTTCATTCCTACAAATTATTTTCAAAAAGAAAGAAAATAAATGAAAAGAAAGAAAAGAAAAAGAATAAAGAATAAAAGAGGGCATAAAATAAAATGGATAAAATCCCCTTGCAATAATAATGACTTGATCCATACAATTTAATCATGGTTAAGTCTCTTTGAATTTATGTTGATAGGTTTAGTGAATAAACCTGGCTAAACTGTTTAATCTTAACCAGATAGTTAGGTTAGATAGTGAATAAATTTGATCAAATAGCCCCATATTTCTTATCCCAACAGTATAATCTGGGATAAATGTGTAGGTAGGTAGGTTAGGACATAGGTTAGCCGGTTTTTCCTTCAATAAACATGCTTGATGTTCAAAGAAAATTCATGATGTGGATGTTGAGTTGTGTTTCCTAACCCCATGGTGAAAAAAAGTAAAAGGAAGTAGAAAAAACCCACAAAGAGAACTATCCTAAGTTTCACTACACATTCTTGATTCGTTCCCAGAGAGTAAAGAGTGCCCAGAAATCTATGGTTGATCTAATGGCGCATAGATCAACGGTGGACATCAGATCCTGGACCCCTGCTGACGGTTCTACCTTTGACGGGGGGGTCCGATGTGAAGAATAAAGAGCACGCTTAGATCTACAGTTGATCTAGAGGCGCGTAGATCACCAACTAACAGTGGATTCCGAACCCCTCGATCATTCTACCTTTAACGGTGGAGGGGGGGTCCAATATAGAGACTAAAGAGAGTGCATAGATTGACGATTGATCTAGCGGCACTTGGATCTACGGTCAACAAGAGATCTCAGAACCCCAACTATTCTTTGTTTAACGGTGGGGGGGGGTCCGATGTGGGTGATTTTCCTGGTGGGCCCCATCCCAATGTGTTGTCAACCCAGTACTTTAGACCCCCTCCGCTATAAACCACTTACTGCCATACCCCCCTCCGACATACTACCATACCAACATTCCTATACCACCGCTGCCTCATGACGTCACATCCCACTATTTCCTCTTTTAAGTCTCGTCTCATCACTCTGCCAGCATATGTCCTCCTTCACCTCTCGCATGTCATATATTTTTCACCTATCCTCCAATTACCTCTCTCCACATCATCCCGGTACACCCGTCACCCATCCTTCACTTGCCACCTCACACCTCAAATGATTCGTTGGCCATTTATTACAGGCTAAAATATTTTTTAGTTTGTTGACCTATCCCCTGCACCCAACAGATACCTATTCACTCAAAACTAGCCCCTTTTCCACCATTTGTGCACTGCTCACACTTTCCACACACCAGAAACTCATTCTCCTCACCTTTTCAGTCAACGATCCAACCATAGCCATTGCCTACTAATGATTTTGTTTCAGTTTGGAGGTACCTGTTGAATCGATGGCACCGAAATCTAAAAGGTCAGAAGTCAAGGAAAATCCATTCCTTCCACCTCCTGTCGATCTCGACCGTATCCCGCTAGCTAGCAAAGATTACCTGATCTCAGAGACTAGGTGGGAATTCGATTTCACTGAATTGCAGTCATGGTTTAAAGATATATTCATGGATAAAAGTAATGAAATTGGGATCTAGGAGTCCAACCTCCCTCTGTATCTCTTTCCCCAAATCCACCATTTTCCTGAATTCGCCCTCAAATGTCAGGCTCATTACCTCCCCGATCAAAGAGCCATAGTTTCATCATCTACATAAACTTTGTTCTCTATCACACCTGAGGAAATTGATCAAATGATGCAGATATATAGAGTTGAATCCCACTCTCCCCTCACCATTGAAGTTCTAACAGAGATGTACCAAAATCTATCTTTTCCCCAGAGGGTGCATATTTTTGATCTTTTTCTTCCACAGGATGCCCAATTCCCCAAGAAAAATCACCCTTATCACTCCTCCATGTTTTCAGAAAAGGGAAACCAAATTATTTCATCTCTATGTTTTATGCTCGACTATTTCTCACACGAATGGGTGGATGAACCCATTTTGGGTTTTTGTCCATTTTCTCTACTGAAGAAACAACCACCATCAAGTTCGACTACAACACTTTCCTGGCTGAGAACATACATGAAAAACTCTTTAAATTCACCATAGAGGGCATGTTCTGGTATTCTTCAATACAAGCTTACATGTTCACCTTCTTTCAAATAGATAGGCTCTCTTTCCCAATGCATAAAATGGACCAGGACGACAAACCACAAGCTGTAACCTCTTAGACCTCTCTGCTCAGAAGAAACTCCACGAAGTTTAATTTCAAACAGTTTATTAATAAGTTTTGACATCCAATGGTGAGCATGCTTGCTGGTAGACTAGAGCCAAGGATAAATGAAGAGATCCATAGAATCTTACACTTCTCGGACCTCGCCAAGTCTGGGGATTGGTACCTGTATCCAAATCACACAGAAATCAGAGTATATGGGTGTGATTTAGCTCCATACAAACTTCCCAAGAACTTTCCTATTACGATATTTTTCCTGGAGTATATTAGACAAATGATCAATTCAAATGATATACATTTTGTATCTCTGAAGAAGAAACAACATCTGAGAATCAAAGGGTAGATATGACCCTTTATCAACAATAATCGAGCTACTGGGGAAGAGGCAGACAAATTATTAAAGGAAATGAAATTTAGTACCAGTTTTACTTGGCGCTATGATCCATGTGGGATCATTGCAGAGATGAGAGAGAAGAGAAAAAGTTTCCCATATGCTCATACGCTCAAACCAGAAATTGAGAAATTTGTGAACGAGACAGAGTGGGAGGTGAGCACTTTGGAAGACAATGAACAACAGTTTCATCTAACCATGATTTCACAAACAACCACTCAACAAGTACCAAAGGAGAAAATACCCAGGAAGGATGTCTCTCCTTTAGTGATTGAAGTATCAACAGAGGATTTCCAGGTGTACAAGAAAAGGCCTAAATCTACTAACACTATTGACATGACTGGAGAGGAAGAGACCCACTTTACCACAGTTGTTGAAGCAGATAATTCATCGCCTTTCTCAAGCATTCATCATATGATGTCTACTTCTTCCTCAAAGAAGCATATCTATACCACTGTGATCACCCAACCTCCTTTGGGATCTATAAAACTGAGCATTTAAAAAAAATATGATTTGATTAAGAAGAAAAACCATATGCTGACCAACAACACCTATGCTCATTTATGGAAGCAAATGTCCACAACACAACATATATTGTTATCAACTTTTGATATAGAAAAGGGGATAATTCACATGGTATTTTTGCAGGCACAAGTGCCCCATCCAAAAGAAATCATTTATTACAAGAGGGATACATTAGAGTTTAACACCAGATATGTACATCCAATTGATCAGGTCTACACAAGAAGACTGGAGAAATGATTCTCTCAACATTAGCCGATGCTTCCACTTCTACTGCCAAATTACAAGTTTCTCTAAACAATGTTCAAACCCAATTAAAGATGGAGAAAATATCATCCTTTGCAAAGGATAACATGATTAATTCCTTAGAAGAATTGGTGCTAAAAATTGGGTATGCCCCCTCAAATGTGAAAGAAGTTGAGGAGTTGCTCAAGAAAAAGAATGTTGAGATAGCATCTCTGAGGAAGCAACTAAAATTGCCAGCTACAGAAGACTCACAAGCTAAAGAGATAGCTGAGGCAGAAGGGGAGAAGGAGGAATTGCTAAAGCTTATCATGGAACAAAATTCACAAATAAAAGAGATGGAAACAGAGATGGAACGGTTAGTAAAGGAGAAGGAACAAGAAACACCTATGGAAGTCATCCCACTGAGTGTAGTTCCTCTCACAGGAGTTAGCACAATAACTGTATCAAAAACCACTACAACATAAATTCCATCAACCACCCCACTGACAGCTCTGGAAAAATATGTAGAGCTAGCAAAATCAATGGAGGAGATGACCCTACAAGGAATAGAGATCAATAGACTGAAAAAGGAGGTTGAGAAACTCCATGAGTTTAAGTCTTCCTACCAGAAAAATTACAACATTGAGAAGCAAACATCAGAAAATCTCAAGCAGGAAATACAACAGTTGCAAAGAAAACAATGGTGGGAAAAACACTAGCTGAAGCCAAGGAGAACATTTGGATGGACATCTCCAAGTTTATAAATGAAATTTGTCCCATGGTTCAAATTATGTTTAAACAACAGGAACTAGTGTTGACGAGTAGGTAGGCCATTGACAAGATAAAGGGAGAGCTAGGGGAAATTCCCACATAAGCAAATGAAATCATTATATTTATGAATTTGAAGACTAGGGAAGAGCTGGACGACCTGAATATTGAAGATAGGATGGAAACCATCCTTGAATTCAAGAGGGTTTTGTCTAAAAGAGGATTGATGTTGCAGCTGGAGGATAATGTCTAGAACATGGACATCGGAGTTCATAGGTTCTTCATCAAGATCGATGCCTTGCAAAAGAAAGGTCTTCCTAGTTTACTGGTACTGAATGACAAACTAATGACCCTCTCTGACTATAAGCATAAGATTGCCACGATGGCCAAGGACAGTTCCAAGTTTTCAAGAATACAGGGCAGCATAACAAGCAAAGAATTTCTAGAGACTTTGCAGCTGGACCTCAACATCCAGCACAAGATCAAATATATTTTCATCACCAGGTCGACGTTGCTAAATATACAGAAATGGATGAAATCTACCGAAGACTGCTCAAAGTCACCATTCCCAATCAACAAATATGGGAGGAGATGTGCACTTTGATCGAATGAGGGATGAGGTGTATAGTCCAACTCAGCATGCAGAGTAGTCAAAGTCACATGAATGAATCACCAATGGCCTTCCCCAAAATCACCATGAAAAGATCTGACAGATCATCATTAGTTCCTACGTTTTTGTATCTTGTTATCTAGTTATTTAGGTCTAGAATTTTCCACATCCTGATCATAAATGACAAGGTCATTTGTAATTTTGATTATAAATACTTTGAACTTGGAAGTATTGAGGGTTGATATTTATGCCCAAGCAAGTTGTAAGCACTGTAATGTTTTATCAGAGATCTACCAGTAATAAAAAGGACATTTCACAGGATTCTCGCATGTTAGATGTTGGTGATGTTTTCTCTCTCTGTTGAATGGTCTTTATTGTCTTTGTAATCATTTATGTTTTCTATATATGATCGTTTAAAATAAGTTAAAGTTGCAGAATTTATCTTTGTATACTCTGTTTCTGTCTTTTAAAGATCTAAATGTTTATCCTCTGATGTTATGATTAATAAATTATTAAATGCTTCTTGATTATAATTGATTATATCATCTTTTCTTCTATCCATCATTTGATTTCTAAAGTATCTAACAATTGCATTATCTTTCCCTGTGAAAATACCTTATAAAATTTGTATGTTGATCTGAAGCTTTATTAAATAGACCCCATAGCCTAATGGATGCGTAAGCGACATTTCAACCATTTTTATAAAACAAACAACATAGTCTCATTTATTTAACTAGCCTAACATCTAAAATCTAAAACAAAGTTAAAATTTACAGAGAGATCCCTCTCTGAAATTGGAAGGGTTGGATCCTAGTTTCAAAGTGGTTGGATAAAGTTACCTCTAGTAAATTTTTTCTACCTAGCGACAACCTCTGGGAATTCACAGAGCGATAAAAATATGAATATTATCATATCCAAGACCAATATTAATGAATGGATACCTTTGATAATTGATGATACCATCTAAGGTTTCAACACTCTTTTCAAACTTCAATCTTCTATTCAACTTAATAGTTGTTTTCTCCACTTCCTTTTGTAAGGAAACGATTTCATATTCTAGCTTTTCACAATTTTCTTCATTTTCCTTCAACTGGATTCTCACCACTTATTCTATACTTCTTGCCTCTTCTTATTAAACCTTTAGGTTCATGATAAAATTTTCTATTTCTTCAAGGCTTTGTGACATTTTGGATTTCCAATCACTATCCTCTTCTTCATATTTATGCAGTTGCTCATTTTTTTTCAAATTCGTTTTCCTAAGATTCTTTATCTTTCTTAAGGCACACCTAAGTTCTTTTTCAAGATCCACTTCCCCATATATTTCAGAATTTTCCTCTTCTTCTAAATTCATTGTTTCTTCCCCTTTATCTTCATCAATCTATGTTTTTATTGTCATAAAGAGAGTTTCTTTTTTATCACTATCAAAATTTTTTTCACTGCTCTCTTCAGACGAGTCACTAACCCATTTTGAGTAGAGACTCTTCTTCTACTTATAAGAGTTTTTATTCTTTTCATGTTTTTCCTATTTGTGGTTATTTTGATGATGTTTGCTCCATTTCTTTATGTTATGGTATTCTTCATCATCACTACTTTTATTTTTTGCATATGGAAACTTAGCAGAAAAATGTGTTACTTTTCTACAATTAAAGCATTTAAAGGGAAAGTTACCTTTGTATTTTCCAGATCCCTTTTTGAGTTTTCTCACAAAATGGGCTTCCTCTGCTTTTGACTCATAGTTGGAAAAATTTCTTGACTTGTGTTCTTTGTTCTTCGTCTTTTTTTAGGATTTTAAAGTTGCTTATTTCTTTGATGTCTTTTATTTTTTAGTACTCATTTCATATGAAGTGAGAATCCCATGCAATGCATCCATTGTTACTTTATCAAGATCCTTCATTTCTACAATAGAGAAAATTTTTGCATCAAATATTAAGGGGAGTGACCTTAACACCTTTTGTACAACCATCGTTTCTTCAACCATTTCACCAAGTCCTCTGATGGTGTTGAAAATTTCATCCACATGGAAGAGATAGGCTACACAATTTTCTTCATCTTTCATTTTCAGAGTCTCAAACTATCTTCTATGAGTTTGAATCTTTTCCTTCTCAACCTTGTCATCGCCTTCATAGATATTTTGAAGCTTTTCCCAAATTTATTTTGTCGATTTAAAATGCATCTCCTTGTCAAACTTAGATTTTGATAGAACACACAAGATAACATTCATGGATTTTATATTATGGCCGGAGATTCTTCAGTCCTGTCTATTGGTGGCGTTTTTTGAGGTTGCCGGCGTTTAGAGCTTATTTCCAAACATGAAACCAAGATCATTAGAAATGGGTTCCACGTTTCCTTTTATGCTCCAGGAATAGTTGATTCTCAAGTCTATAGTTTTCGTTTTCCAAAGAACCTTCTTTTGAAACAGGTGGTAGAACAAAGGATTATATATTGAGAGTTGAATCAATGAGACAATATTTTATTTATTTAAACATTCATTGACCATAACAAAAAAAATCATACATAATGTGCTCCTTGGTACATAGAAGTTTACGAAAACTCTTTTGGAGAAAACCACAAAAAATTTCTTTATAATTTTGTAGGCACCAACCTATTGTTACACAAGGGCAGGCAACCTCTTGGGAGGCTACCTAATCCCACTAGGTACAAATCCCTAGTAGGAAAGCGTGTATGCTTGGGATCCTACCATTATTATAAACCCTCACGGAACCACAGTCCCACTATTAAACCTTGCGGCTTAGCAAGATGCACCAATCTCTTTGTTTGGACACCAACCCTCGATTACAATATAAATTCTTAAAAGATGATGAACATTCAAATTTCCTTCACTCCATCTGCTTGTTATTTCTCCCTTCACCAAATATGTTCTCTATTTCATCCTTCATTAGATATGTTCACTATTTCTTCCTCCACAAGGTTTATTTGCTAGATTTTCCTTTACTAGGTATGCTTGCTAGTTCTACCTTCACTTGATTTGTTCACTATATCGTGACATACATTTATTTTCCATAACATATTCTTCTTCATTACTCTCTCCTTTTGGAATGATATTGAATCTTTACTCATATCATATTCTCCTCTTCAAATATTACATTTCACTCATTTCACACCCCTCTTCAAATAATACATTTATTTATATACATCATCATGAACTATTTTTAAGAGATGTTTTGATTAATTAATTAAATAATTAATTCTTTTTTATTTCACCTTTACAAATACCACGGGCCTCCAAAACCATGGGCTTAAATATATTAAAACCAATTGCGAAACTTTTCTTAGTCTTTTGAATTTTACTTCCAAAGGACTTGAAATATTTGAAGTTATAAAATATTTCCTTTGAATTTTTCACATGCACTTTTACTTCCAAAACCACAAACTTGAAACCATGGGCTTGTAAAATATTTCTTTGACTTCTTTACGTGCACTTTTAAATATACTTGTAAAATTCTCTTTACTTTTTCACATACCTTTTATATATATATATATATCAATTAACAACTCTTGGAAATGATCTACTCAATCTAGTTTCTCGGTGGTCCCCTACCGATTTACAACTTGAGAATCAAAATAGCTAGACGTCAGAAATAGAATCATCTGGAAGAGGAGAGAGAGAGGAAGAGAGGAGGAGAGGAAGAGAATCATATGATTTTCCCGTATAAAGCTGCAAGAAATTCGGCCCTAGATTTGTAGATGATGTCAAAATCAGAACCATCTAACCATAAAGCCCATATGAGAACTCAGGAATTTAATTGTTCAAGCAACCGGTGGTTATGAAACATACCTTTCATTAGCAGGGAGTCCGTTTTGGTAAATCGACACTTAGGAACAATCCGATCTTTTGGTTCCCTTTTTAACTTATACATTGATCTCTTTGTGAGAGAGATGGATATTTTTGATCGATGGGATCAGATATTATACAATAAAGCACATACTTCATCTTTGAGAGTGTTTACGATGAAACTGACTACCCATAAGTCATTAGAAGCATCAATTTCTAGAATAAAAGGAAGATTCATGTTAGGCAACTACAGAGGTGGCATATTTTGAATCTTCTCCTTGATTCTTCTGACAATTGTGGTCATTGAAATATCCCAGTTGGATCCTGGCTTAAGACATTGTTGGAGTACTTTTGTGTCTTTAGCCTGGTGTTCATAAAACTGTATGATATAGTTCAAACACGGTGTTCATAAAATTGCCTGATATAGTTCAAACACCCAAGAAAACGTTGAACTTGCTTTATGTCAGGCATAAAATCAGGAAACTGAAGTAGAGCTTTTAATACATGAGGTTGCAGCTGGATAGTTCCTTTGCATATATATAGTCCTAGATACTCAATATTAGTTTGACATATTACAAATTTTTCTAGTGACTTGGAGAGTACCAAACCGTGATTAAAAACAAAAGAATGGAATTCATCAAGATGTTTTTTGTGTTCATTAATGTCTCGGCTAAAAATAAGTAAATCATCAATATAGTCAAGAACAAAATTTAAAGGTTTGAAGATATCCTCCATACGCTTTTGGAACTCTGAAGGTGCATTAGTCAAACTGAATGGCATGATTGTCCGTTGATATTTCCTCTGCGGAACCACAAAAGCAGTCTTGTACCTGTCTTTAAGAGAAATTCCTGGTTGCCAGAAACCATTCTTGAGGTCGAACTTGCTGAAAATATTTGCATGGGCAAGTTTGCTAAATAAAAGATCTTTATGTGGCAATGGATATCTCAGAGGTAACAAAGCACTATTAAGTGCCTTATAGTTAATAACCAATCTTTTCTTACCTCTCTTTTGTTCAGAATGCTTGTTGACATAAAATGTCGAACAAGCCCATGGACTCATGCACGGTTCAATAAGATGTCTGTCAAGTAGATGTTGGATTTCTTCTTGAAACATAACTTGCTCTAAAGGACTCATGTTATTGGCATATGCCTTCTATGGAGTGTCCTTAAACCATTCCTTGTAGGGGAGAGAAACAAAATACTTCTCTCTTGTCCAGAATGCATCAGGAAAGTATGATGTGCATTCATCTTTTAGTTTCTGGACAATGTCTTTGAGAATTTCTTGTCCATGGATATCAACATGTCTGACAATCTTCTAAATCTTTGTCATATCTTGGAGAGTTTCTTCAATAGTATCTGGGGTATTAGGAGAGATACGTATAACATAGTTGGTTTTCATAGGAAGATTAACTTGTTGTTGTTGTACTGTTAAACATAAAGAATCAATATTTATGATTAGAGGCATGTGTCTTTTGAAAAAATATTTCCCTAAAAGAATATTAGCACATGTATCCAAACTATACAAAGTAATATATGTTACTATACCATCTAGGAGAAGTGGAAAATCAGGAGAGAAGTGCTGAATGGAGATAAGTTCTTTATTGACTACTCGAAACTGGATTTGAGTTGGCTGCCAGTAATAGGATGGGATGGCCTTGTATTTGCAACAACTACTCATGGCTCCTGTATCAACTTGGGCATCTAGAGAATAGGTTTTGTAACCAGAAACTTTAATGCCAACAGTTATGACCATGCGGTCTCCAATGAGGCTTATGTCAAGATCAAGGAGAGAAGAATTATCAGTTTCTTCAGGTGGAAGCAGTTTAGGAAAAAWWTCTTGTTGATTTGATTCTGCTTGGGAAATAGTGAGAKTAGTAAAWTGGGATTTTAGATGATCCAATTCTTMTATAGATGCTTGGATCTGACTGGCCAAGGTTTGCATCTGAGATCTTTTAAGGTGGAGATCATTTTCAACTTGTCGGATTTCAATTAGGATGTCATCTTCAGTTTGTCTGGTTGGTCGAGACAGAATACTAGCATATTCTGGTTTGGACTATTCTTCATGAGGGATTTCATTCTCTTCATCTGTAAACGGTATACTCTGAACAAGAGGCAATTGTCTGACTAGATCATCAATCTTTGATTGGAGCCTATTTTTCAGAAGGAAGGTGCCAGGTGCTAGATTAGACTTTTCCTTTTGAAGACCATTTAACAAATATTAACAATCCATTTAGAAGACTAATAACTTCAAAGAAAAGAGAACCTGGAAAAATACACACTTTTTCTTTATATTAGAAACTCGCTCTAAAACCCGATGCTTACAAAGAGGAAATAACTCTCTCTATATAGAGTTTTTCTCGGACACAGGTCCGACATGGACTAGACACAAAGTGGAGATTCGATCACCCTAATCCACGAAAGCGGCATACAATAATCATCAAATTAAATCTACAGTGTGGAGATTCTTTTTAGGAGGGAACCCACTAAAGCCTCGTACAAATATAAAAGTAGAAATGACAATTTTCCTTCATGGGGATGGAGCTAAAAGACAAAGTACAAATGTCGAAAGTAAGATGCTTTTTACAAAGTAAGAGACCAAGCCATGTGAAGGCGATGTGAAGGCCATGTGAAGGCCATGTGAAGTATAAACTCTAGTCAGAATCATAATTATCATGGCTTAGTGGAGAATATACTTCATCATCATTGTCATAGATGTCATTAGCATCATCAGGTATGGGTGGTACAATGCCTGGAACCAAATCATGCATCCAAATGGGTTCATGTTCTTGGAAACAGGTGGAGAATGGTGAGTGTTGCATGAAGGAATATTGGAGATGAGCTGGTAGATAAAATTCTCTGTATAAATCATATGACGAAAAAAAATCCAACTGGTGATCACTTGTAAAACCCCAATTATAAAAAACACATTTATACAAAAGATTGAAGTGAAGTGTATCATAATTTAAGGCTTTTTTTGCCATTTTGGTCTACAAAATTGATAACAATAGTTGAGGAGTAGCATGCTTCAGGGAAGAAACTCTTGGTATATATTGTTGAAGAAGTAAATTGAACAAGGGGCTCCACAGTCTGAATGGAATCTGGATATATTCACAATACATGATGATACTTATAGTTCTATAGGACTTAGAAAACTGATGGACTACAAAAAAATCTATCCATTGTAGATCAGGATCAAATATATAGGCATAGTGTATGAGCTGGTGAGGTGGATGAGTATGCCCAAAGAGAATCTGATCATTTTTAACCCTTTTCCAAGTATAGTTATAGATAGTTCTTCCAGCCCAAGAATTGGCCCATCTATGAAGAATGTTCTACTGGAGTTCTGGTGTTAGGGTGTGTAGAAGTTGTGAAAAACATTCCCAACACAGCTGAACTGAACAATTTGAACATACAATAATGGGGTAGGTGGAAGAAGAGGTGTTGGATCCTGATCCTTGATAAGAAAGCATTTTTAAATCTCTACAGGCTCCTTCTCTAGAAAGCATATCTGCCAAATAATTCTCGGCCCCAGATTTGTAGATGATGTCAAAATCAAAACCATCTAACCATAAAGCCCATCTGAGAACTCGAGAATTTCCTTGTTCAAGCAACTGGTGGTTATGCAACATACCTTTCATGTTCTTGAGGTATACATATATATATATCGAGATGACCCCCCTTCCTTGCAAATGCCTTAGCATACCATCAATGACAACATGTTCAACATAGAGTGATATAACACACTTTTGGTTTAAGATTGAATATTAACACACACAGACACACACACAATATATATATATGTGTGTGTGTGTGTGGGTGTGTGTGTGTGTGTAAGTGCACAACAAAGTTATAAAGAAATTTCAGTTTGGGATGATATGTAATGAGAATCCGATGCAATGCATCCATTATTAATTTATCAAGATCCTTCATTTCTACAATAGCGAAAATGTTTGCATCAAATCTTAAGGGGAGTGACTTTAACACCTTTTGTACAATTATCGGTTCTTCAACCATTTCACCAAGTCCTTTGATGGTGTTGACAATTTCATCCACACATAAGAGATATGATGCAAAATTTTCTTCATATTTCATTCTCAGACTCTTGAACTATCTTCTATGAGTTTGAATCTTTTCCTTCTTAACCTTTTCATCGCCTTCATAGATATTTTGAAGTTTTTCCCAAATTTCTTTTGTCATTTACAATCGCCTTGAAAAACTAGGATTTTGATAGACCACATAAGATGGAATTCATGGATTTTGTATTTTTTTCACTAGTCTTCTTCTAGGTCGCATCTATTGGTGGATGTTTTGGGGTTGTATAACCAGTCTTGAATGATTTCCAAATATCAAAACCAAGATCCATTAAATAGGTTCACATCCTTATGCTCGAGAAGGCATAGTTTGTTCCATCAAACAATAGATCCCAGTTTGTGGAGAAACCTTCTTGGTTGGTCATGTATGCTCCTCAGACATTCTACCTTCTAATGGTTTGAATGTTTCCAAAGGAAACTGCTCTAAAACCAATTATTGAGAACAGACTTATACTGAGAGGGGGGATGAATTAATATAAGTCAATCTTTTATTTATTTAAACATTATTTGACTATAAGAAATAAATCATACATAAGATTAACAATGGTATATTAAATTTAAATGGAAACACTTTTGGGAGAAAACCACAAACACTTTTCTTTATAATTGTGTAGGCACCAACCTACCGTTATAGAACTTTGTAGGAACCAACCTACTGGAGAAACCAATCCCTACTGATACAAATCCCAATAGGCACCGACGTACTCTTACATATCCTCATAGGCACTAATCTACCAGAGACACCAATCCCCACAACTAAGCATCGACTTAGCAAGAGACACCAATCTCTTTGTTTGAGTGGCACCAACCCTCGATTCCAATATAAATTGTTCAAAAAGATGATGAACATTTTCATTTACTTCACCATGTCTTCTCACTATTTCTTCCTTCACCAAATTTGTTCGCTATTTTATCCTTCATTAAGTATGTTCGCTATTTATGCCTCCACAAGGTTTATTTGCTAGATTTTCCTTTACTAGGTCTACTTTTTATTTCTTCCAAGCTCCTTCACTTGATATTTTCTCTATATCATCACACACACACACACACACACACACACACACATTCTTCTTCATCACATTCTTCATCACTCTCTCCTTTTGGAATGATATTTAATCTTTACTCATATCATATTCTCCTCTTCAAATATTGCATTTCCACTCATTTCACACTCTTCTATTCAAATATTACATTTATATATATATATATATACATACATCATCATGACCCATTTTGAAGAGATATGTTGATTCATTATTTAAATAATTAATTATTTTTATTTCATCTTTGCAAATACCATGGGAAAATACCATCGGGCTCCAAAACCATGGGCTTGAAACAACCAATCGTAAAACCAATTGTAAAATATTTATCGGAATTTTTACATGCACTTTTACTTCTAAAACCACGAACTTGAAACCACAGGGTCGTAAAATATTTCTTTGACTTATTTACATGCATTTTAAAATATACTAGTAAAATTCACTTTTACTTTTTCATGTGCACCCATTTTTAAATTATACTTGTTAACACACACACATACATATGTTAGTGCACTACATAGTTATAAAGAAATTTCAGTTTCGGATTAGAAATGTAATCCTCCAATTATAAGTTTTTACATATATCTATAGGTTATCACACCAAATACACGCAAGTCGACACATTGTATAGTGGTATAATAAAATTCTAGTTTGAAAATTATTTTGTTAAGAAACCACACACACACATGGATACTCTCTCTCTCTCTCTCTCTCTCTCTCTCTCTCCACACACACACACACAATACTAAAATATACAATACTACATGGTAGTTGTAATAAGAAATTTTATCAAATAAATTTTAACTCACAACTTTCCATTCAATCTATGGTATATGAAAAGGAAAATATTTCATAATGTTTGTATCTAATTTTTCAAAAACGTTACAAGAAATACCATAGAATAATTTTTTTTCTTGTCAAACTTCGAATGTGAGTCCAAATCCCTATTCCCTCAATTTTCCATTCATTGGATAGTGCATCAGTTGACCAACTTACCACCTCCAATGGGTATTATCCTTCCCTAATGACTCCCAACTTGCAATGGGGTTGCATGAAAGGTACTAGAAAAATGAAAAGAGAGTCTAGCCATTAATATTTAGATGAAATCCTCACTTCAAGGACATTCTCCAATAGATCAAACTCATTAACAAACACCAAAATAATTTTTGGTATTACAACAAATATCTAGCATTAGGGTACAAAAAGTGTGAACTCTCTAGCTCAACTCTTCATTTTATATGATTTGTGGCTCAAGCCACTTTTCCATATCATGAAAAAATGCAATTTCATAATTTCATAATTACATATTATTCACCCACCCATGTGTCACTCACATGCACAAGTGCACAAGTAAATCCTTATTTAAAAATATAAAATAGTGATTATTCCTCACTGAGCTACCACCCTTCCTATTTTTACTTCTAGATGTTCCCTTGATCTCCTCCTCTTTTCCTATTTTAGTGGGTACACATGTAATCACTACTCATGTTAGTTATTAACTTGCTTTAATATCTCACAAGACCTCTTTTATATTCCCACACTTCAATTCGAATTTTATTTCCTTGTTTTTCTTTCTTCTCCTTATTTGTGGGTGCACTAACAATTAATTTTTAGTTAATTAAAATTGCTTTATTTTCCATTTCATTTACATTCTAAAATGCATTTATTTTGAATAAATTGTTGTATTTTTTTCTTTTTGTGAAATATCTAATAAACTGTAAGCTCAATCAATTAACCATGCATTTTAATTTTTCCCAAATTAAATAAATCACTTATTTAGTCAAATATATTTTCTCATGTTTAGTTAAACATATTTTTCATGTATACATAACAATAATAAATGGTACCAAAGGTTTCATGCTTCTCTATTCCCTTCAAGAGTTACTGTCATTCCCCTACAGTTCTCCCAAGGCTTCACTTGACACCTGAGGGTCATGTGACACCATGGCGTTTTGTTTCATTGGCGTGGCCAAATCAAAACCTACTCTGTATGGACTAGAACTCACTCAGGACACACCCACACTCTATCATTATCCACTCACTCCTACACTTTTTCTCTTTACTTACACAATTACATAGTTCTCATACTTAG
>SNQJ01S0162395.1:1924-18900 GCA_010110895.2 Picea sitchensis
CTGCAATGTGATTTTCTTTTTCTTGTACCACAACTTTAAAAACTTCTTTTGCACATTAATATTAATGGTACCCATTGATTCTATCCAAGGATATCCCAAAACAATATCCACTTCATCCATATCCATAGCATAAAAATATGAATACAACACATATTTATCCATGGTAATCTTCAAATATTTAAAAAATTAAACATTTTCACCCTCAACCTTTGTGCTTTGAGTATTCTTTATTGGAACTTGCAATCTATTAACCGACTGAACATTGATAAAATTATGCATGCAACTAGGGTTAATAGAAACAATGATAATTTCTTTATGAATACAACCATGGACCTGTAATATAGATTTTTCACATGAAAATAAACTCTTGGTTCTCTCTTTATCCTTATTTTCTGCATGAGACCACTTGTCTAACAATATTTTTTCAAATTGTCCATTGGAGAGTGTCATCATCTCCTTATAATCAAGTGATTTCCACCAAATGACAACATCACCTTGCAATTTGAGATCTACCCAATGGGGCCAATTCTCTTCCCATGTTGACTTTCTTTCTTTAATGAATGATTCAATACTAGGGCCATCGCATTTCCCTGTAAAATACATCTTGCTATGAAAAACCCCCAAAAATAGATCAATAAGTTACGACATAAAATCGTGGTTTTTTCCGGAAAAACCCTGAAAACTGCTGAATTTAAAATGTTCATAACTTTACTTCCTGAACTCTGTTTCTGCTGATTTTTTTTTTGAAATTGGGTATTTTTCCGAGAGGAATTCAAATACTGAATTTGTTTATCAAAATTTAGCTTGTAAAGCATCAGATCTGAACCTGAAGTGCGTCGCGCTCTTTTTCTTCCCTAGAAAAAATTCTGCAAAAAGAGAAAACAAATCTTCCCTTCTTTGGCCAAGGAAAGTGATCTGATATCAATTGTTAAGAACCTGAATAGATTTGCAAATATACTTTAGAAATAACCAAGAATAAACCATAAACCATTCACCATAACAATGAACACAAGAAATTTCCAAAACCCTTGAGGTAGGGTAACACCATATATTAATCCTTATGGAAGGATAAAACTCCTCAAGCAATCCTTGCTTGTACAATCACAATATTCTTCACTATGTTTCATTACATTGCCTACACTTCTTTATATAGCTCTCCCTATCTCCTAGGAACCTTCTAGAGAGCCTTCTCACATTTATTACATCCAACTACCATAGTGGGCCTTTATTAATATAGTGGAGCTAGTCTACTTTACATTGAATGACCACATTCCCATATATTAAATGAATTCCACTAATAACACATAACTACATTCCCATTGGGTACCTCCCTAGGTACCGCATATTACCTCCCTAGGTATACTACATTGGTGATATCCATTCCCAGGGTTATTCATAGGGTAAAGAAAGTCTTGAAACCACCGACGCTGATGAAAACAACGCTCATCTTTGTTTTTATTTTGGACTTCTCAGGCGATTTTAGTCACTTTACTCCTTTTCCGATGTCGAAACGTCCCAAGCAGTTTAGGGAAACTTTTATATTGTTGATTCTTTAAATCGAGGTTAGTCCCTTTTAAATTTGATAAGGTTTCTTACATGCCCCAACAGATTTTCTAATAATCAAAACATGAAAACATAAAAGTTAAGCGTGGGTGGCATTTTCATACTGAAGTAGAAACAAGCGGTGCAAGGCCCAAGTGGTACCCAAAAAGTAGAAAATAAGCCCAAACTTTTTAGAGTGTGTTGAGTGCTCAAAAAGCTACATACATAAATGTCTATCCAGACTTGACTACGATCTGGGCCTGCTACAGGCAACGATTTAAGGCAACCCTATCCACTGCCTGTACAAAGGTATGGCCTAACTCTTACAGCCTTACAACACAAAAATCTGTATTGGATCATATTTCAAATTTTAAAAACGGGAGGGTCGGTTCCTCTGCCTTTCTCCAGTGCGTGTCTGCGTGTTGGCGTGTAGGTGCATTTGCTGAGGTGGAGCGATGCTCATGCATCAAACTCCACTACTAGGAAAAACATGAGCTCCTCTTCTCTAGTGTTGAAATCCTCCTGGATCCCAAACTTTCTTTTGGAGTTGTCCTCCTGCTCCTCTCTAGCTATGTCGCTGTTACTGCTGTTGGTGCTTCTTCTTCTTCTTCTTCCCTGCTGCTATGGAAGGATCTCTTCTGTTCAACTCTCCTTTGCTGACTGCTTCTTGTGATGATCTCAACATCAACTCTCTTATATCCTCTATCACCCCGTCCATCTGCTCCAGTGGCTGGCTCTTCTTATGCAGTCTTCTCGGTTGCAAATTTTCCTCAAACATGTCAAAGGGTAGTTCAGCCTGATCCCCCACATCATGTTCTTCTTCTGTGGAATTAGCTTGCCACCTTGCTGCAGTCTCATCACCGATATGTTGCTCAACTTCTTCCTCTAACAGATTGGTTACTTCTGCCAGTTCTTGTACTAGTACGTCTCCATCTTTCTTCGGTTGTTCTCTGAGCTGGTATGCTCCTCCATCTGTCTCCAACTTATCCTGTTGGATGCGTAATATTTGCACCATTACCCTTCTCTCTAGGAATTCCAGTTCTTCATACAGATCAACAAAATCCATGCTGTCTGCTTCCTCTTCTACTGCAGGCTTCAATGTTGCAGTCATCTCTTGTTCAGCTTCCTGGCTGAAAAATTTGAGCAATTCTGTCAAATGCTCTTCTCCTTTTGCTGGGGTAGACATCAATGTCTCCTCCATGTTCTCCTCTTTGATAATTTCTATTGTCTATCTTTCCTCTGATGTTTCACTTCAATCATGTCCATTGGCCTCTACTTGGTTGTTTGGTAGGAATTCTTTGATCCCTCCAATAATCAAAATGCTCCTCTGATCTTCCTCCTCTATGATGGAAGTATTTAACTTCTCATCATCTTCATTCACATGGTCTGCAAATCCACATGAATATATCAACACTCCTTGCTGACTTGAACGCACTTCTGAGCTCCTGAGACTTTCAAACAGTCTCATTTCTCTCCCCTTGCCCACCTGGAAATTTGGGACTTCTCTTATGCCCACCTGACAGTCTATGAGATCAACCGATCTCATCTCATTTCCCACTTGGCAATTTTAACTTTCAGTACTACTTCTCTGGCAGTATGTGAGACCTTCGACTGATCTCTTTCCATTTCCCACCTAGCAACTTGAAAGTCCATTTCTGCCCACTTGGGAGTTTGCAAAATTCTTCGTGGATTTCTCTTCCTCATCACTAAGTTGTCTCCCAATTTCTGGTTCACAGATGTAAACCATATTCTCCTCCATTTCACTAAGGTTTTCAGCATGCCTCAACAACCTCCTTACTATCTGTTGCTACTTTCTGGTCCAGATCCTTCCCGTAGTCGATCTGACGGTTGTTGTTTCTCCTCCTCCCGAGCTTGCACTTTCCTCCGACTTATAAGATCTTTGAAGTATTCAAAGGCTTTGACCTTTGTCCTTCCTACGAGTCTATTTCTTGGATTTTGTTTGCACTTCTTGGAAAGTGCTATCCCTTCTGAGCTTTAGGACTTAGAATGATTCCATCTCCCACACACTCCTTGTGTTCTCTCTTCTGAGATTTTCGATTTTCTCAGTCTCCTAAGGGTCTCGACCCTTCTGTTTTCTTTCAAAGGAGGACTTTGTTCCCTCCTGGAAACCTTCTGCTCAAAGAACACCTTGCTGAGTGTGTTGTACAAAGTGTTCACTAGCTCTAGGAGTATCTTCCTCTGATACTCTTCTCCCTAAACTTGACAAAGAGTTCTCTCTATGCACACTTACACTTGCTCGATGCCTGCCTAGTAGAGCCCTACAAAATTCTCAGTGACTCGATCTCTCTCTCTCTCTGAACTCACCACATAATTCTTCATATGCACTCCTTTCACTTCTGCTGATGAAGGTTCAATGATATCTCTCCTGAGCTTCTATGAGGTTAACTTACCTCTGTCTCACACTCCTTGTGGACAATGTGCACTCCTTGCACTCGCTTGATGCCCACTTGGAAAAACTCTACATAATTCTCAATAACTTTGTTTCCCTCTGTGATTTCTCTGCACAGTTTCCCCTCTAAGGTATTCAGTAACCTTGAGGTACCACTTGAGTTTGTGATCTCTCTGGTGCACCATCCTGGCACGTTCTTTTCTAACTCCATAGATTTCAGATGAGCACTCCTTGCGCTGGCTACAGAACCTCAAATGTTATGTTGTGCACTCCTTACACAGCCTAAAGAATCCAAAACGATATTACAAACATCAATGAAGATAAAAGGAATCTATCTCCTACTGTAAATGAAACTTATCATACATTCACGACATTCATTCATGAAATACATAAACACACTATGTGTAGGAAAAAATGATTTTCTATTATCTCTTTGTGTCTATATAGATGTTTACAAAAGCTGGACTGCAACCGAGTCCCAGTTCTCTTAAGCTCTCTCCTAGAACTATTCTATATCCTAAGTCTCCTAAGACTCTCTATCCATACCTCTCTACCAAGATCTCTCTCTCTCTGTCTATTTTCAAAGAAAGAGGGCTCTACAAGCTTATCCTCTTTATCGCCTTAGTGCTATCACTATCTCAGTTACGACACCATACTCCTATGGCTACTTACATAAATGTCTATCCAGACTTGACTATGATATTGGCTTGCTATAGGAAACCATTTAAGGAAACCCTATCCACTTCCTGTACAAAGGTATGTCCTGACTCTTATAGCCTTACAACACAAAAATCTATATTGGATCATATTTCAAATTTTAAAAACGGGAGGGTCGGTTCCTCTGCATTTCTCCATTGTGCGTATGCTTGTTTTCATGTTTGTGCATTTGCTGAGGTGGAGCGATGCTCCTACATCATACTCCACTACTAGGAAAAACATGAGCTCCTGCTCATGAGATCCTCTTCTCTAGTGTTGAAATCCTCCTGGATCCCAAATTTTCTTTTGGAGTTGTCCTCCTGCTCCTCTCCAGCTATGCCATTGTTATTGTTGCTGGTGCTTCTTCTTCTTCTTCCCTACTGCTATGGAAGGATCTCTTTTGTTAAACTCTCCTTTGTTGACTGCTTCTTGTGATGACCTCAACATCAACTCTCTTATATCCTCTATCACTCCATCCATCTGCTCCAGTGGATGGCTCTTCTTATGCAGTCTTCTCGGCTGCAAATTTTCCTCAAGCATGTCAAAGGGTAGTTTAGCCTGATCCCCCACATAATTTTCTTCTTCTATGGAATTAGCTTGCCACCTTGCTATAGTCTCATCACTGAGATGTTTCTCATCTTATTCCTCTAACAGATTGGTTACTTCTGCCAGTTCCTGTGCTACAATGTCTCCAACTTTCTTCAGTTGTTCTCCGAGTTGGTATGCTCCTCCATCTATATCCAACTTAGCCCGTTGGATGTGAAAGCTTTGCACCATTACCCTTCTCTCCAGGGCTTCCAGTTCTTCATACAGATCAACAAAATCCATGTTCTCTGCTTCCTCTTTAGCTGCAGGCTTCAATGCTGCAGTCATCTCCTGTTCAACTTCCTGGCTGAAAAATTTGAGCAATTCTGCCGAATGCTTTTCTCCTTCTGCCGAGGTAGACATCAATGTCTGCTCCATGTTCTCCTCTTTGACAATTTTTGTTGTCTATCTTTCCTCTGTTGTTGCACTTTCATCATGTTCATTGGCCTCTACTTGGTTGTTTGTTATGAATTCTTTGATCCCTCCAATAATCAGAATGCTCCTCTGATCTTCCTTGTCTATGATGGAAGTATTTAACTTCTCA
This sequence comes from Picea sitchensis, assembly GCA_010110895.2. Taxonomy (NCBI): domain Eukaryota; kingdom Viridiplantae; phylum Streptophyta; class Pinopsida; order Pinales; family Pinaceae; genus Picea; species Picea sitchensis. Next base: position 7,702 of record SNQJ01S0162395.1, read on the forward strand.
TCTTCTTCATTCACATGGTCTGCAAATCCACATGAATCTATCAACACTCGTTGCTGACTTGAATCCACTTCCGAGCTCCTGAGACTTTCAGACAGTCTCATTTCTTTCCCCTTGCCCACCTAGAAATTTGGGACTTCTCTTTTGCCCACCTGGTAGTCTATGAGATCAATCGATCCCATCTCATTTCCCACCTGGAAATTTGAACTTTTAGTACTACTCCTCTGGCAGTATGTGAGACCTTCAACTGATCTCTTTCCATTGCCCACCTAGCAACTTGAAAGTCCATTTCTGCTCACCTGGGAGTTTGCGAAATTCTTCGTGGATTTCTCTTCCTCATCACTAAGGTGTCTCCTAATTTTTGGTTCACATATGTAAACAATCTCCTCCTCCATTTCACTGAGGTTTTCAGCATGCCTCAACCACTTCATTACTATATGTTGTTGATTTATGACCAACAACTTTTGAACAGGGCATTTTACCTTCTTATTCAAAGGACATTCGTACCTCCAGTGTACCTTTGTCTCTTGCTGCATCCTCAATGTTAATTGTTCCATATTTGCTCTTAACTCGTTGAGCTCTTTTTCCATCTCAGATTTTCTCCTCTGTTGGTGGTCCTTGCCTTTCACCCTCTGTCTGCCCTCCTGGCAAGTATATGGATCACTCTACATCTGAGAGCATATCCATCTTCTCTCACAGCTCACCTGGATGTTTAAATTTTTGTTGTTGCACACGTGCAACAACCTTCTCACAGAGCATCATCACCCTTATTCCTTAACCTGCCGTCTACAGGAAAACTTGAACTTATGATATCCCCTAATGTTACCAAACTATCTCTTCTTTTACTGTCTCCTTGTCTGCCATCTGCAAACAAATTCCGACTCTCTCCTCTTTCTCTTTCCCCTGAAATATACAGACGAACATTAATCTCTGATAGCACCCAGTATTACAGTATATCCTTTCTCTGCTCTCTGCTACAGAAATTTAAAAACATCTGTGCTCTGATAACACTTGATGGTATCAGACTATCTCCTTTATCTCCTTCACCTGAAATACATAGACGAAAAATCAACTCTGATACCACTTGATGTAGACCCCCCTTCTCTCCTAAGGGTTGTGTGACCTCTCGGTCTAGGATAGATCAAGAAACTGAGTTGGATAGACTCTTTGGGTCTTTGCTAGACCCCAGTCCCACATACACAGGTCATTTCTCCAAATGCGCAGGTCGTATGAGACCCACGGGTTCACCCCTGAGCACTATTCAACTTCCACGCCAATTGGGCGCTAGCTCTTCTCTGGCTAAGCCCCTTCCTTCTGGCGACCATGGATATGACCACTCATCTAAATCAAAAGGCATTTCACGATTTCACATATCAGGTCTTTGCATGTGAGTCACCCCGACTCTTCCGACCTCCGAAATCCCGACAGGGGCCTAGCACATGCTAGCTCCTCCCTTATCCTCCATCCATATGACCCCTCGCTATGACCTGGGGCCAAACCTTCTGAGTGCTTCCCGATTTCACATTTCGCGAAGGCCTTTAGCCCGTCCTTCCGAAACCCAAATTTGTGAGTTCTGCTTGCTAGATCAACGGTCCACAATCCCTGTGATCCAACGGTCCTGATCTCTTTTTCGCGTATCAGGATTTCACGTTTCGCGAAGTTGGAGGGCCACTCACCTCCATTCTCCCGATATCTGTACTTTCGATACCTCCTTCCGTCGAAAGGAATCAACGATCTAGATCTCTCCTCGATTCGACGACTCAGATCAAATCACGAACTCAGATTTAACGAGTTCCCAGAACTCTTACCTATGATTTCCCGCGTTGTGAACTCCTGATAAGACCATATCTACGGTCCACGATCTTCCTTCGATCGATGACTACGATCAACTCGTGAATTCACACTTTGCGAGTTATAACAACTCCACCCTTTGACTCCCCTGAGTCGCGAGTCAACGAAATGCTGAGCTCCCTCCATGTGTCCTCTCCTGATGGACGACTAGGATCAAATTGCGAGTTCACACTTCGCGATTTCGTGCCTTGGAGGTTCTTGCTTGTCCTCCTTGCAAATATTCTGAGTTTCGAGTCCTCGAACTCTTGGAGCTGCTGCCAACTGTCCTCTTGACAATGGGTGGTTCAGATTTATTTCTGAACTTTAGACTTCACAGAGTCCACCCTCCTGTGCAACTCTCAAAGGGTTAAGGTGTGTGCACCTTTCCTGTATCCAATGGCTATTGGTCCTTGCGCTCAGATCTAATGGTCCAAATTTGATCTCCTCCTGCAACGTTCCTTGCTGTTCGAACTTTGATCCAACGATCCATATCCTTCCTGTAGTTGATCTGACAGTCACTGTTGCTCCTCCTCCTGAGCTTGCGCTTTCCTCTGACTTAGAATATTTTTGAAGTATTCAAAGGCTTCGACCTTTGTCCTTCCTATGAGTCTGTTTCTTGGATTTTTCCGCACTTCTTGTAAAGTGATATCCCTTCTAAGCTTTAGGACTTAGAATGAGTCCATCTCCCACACACTCCTTGCGTTCTCTCTTATGAGATTTTCGATTTTCTCAGTCTCCTAAGGGTCTCAACCCTTCTGTTTCCTTTCAAAGGAGGACTTAGTGCCCTCCTGACAACCTTCTTCTCAAAGCACACCTTGCTGAGTGTGTTCTACAGAGTTTTCACCAGCTCTAGGAGTATCTTTGTCTGATATTCTTCTCCCTGAACTCGACAAATAATTCTCTCTGTGTACACTTGCACTCACTCAATTCCCACCTGGCAGAGCCCTACAAAATTCTTAGTGACTCTCTCTCTCTCTCTGAACTCACTGCAGAATTCTTCTTGTGCACTTCTTTCACTTCTGTTGATGAAGGTTCAATGGTATCTCTCCTGAGCTTCTCTGAGGTTAACTTACCTCTGTCACGCACTCCTTACGGACAATGTGCACTCCTTGCATTTGCTCGATGCCCACTTGGCAGAGCTCTACATAATTCTCAATAATTATGTTTCCCTCTGTGCTTTCTTTGCATAGTTTCCCCTCTAAGGTATTCAGTAACCTTGAGGTACCTATTGAGTTTGTGATCGCTCTGGTGCACCCTCCGGGCACGTTCTTTTCCGACTCCACAGAGTTCAGATGTGCACTCCTTGCGTTGGCTATAGAACCTCAAATGTTCTGTTGTGCACTCCTTGTACAACCTAAAGAATCCAGAATGATATTACAAACCTCAATGAAGATAAAAGGAATCTATCTCCTACTGTAAATGAAACTTATCATACATTCACAACATTCATTCATGAAATACATAAACACACTATGTGTAGGAAAAACTGATTTTCTATTATCTCTTTCTGTCTATATAGATGTTTACAAAAACTGGACTGCAACCGAGTCCCAGTTCTCTCAAGCTCTCTCTCAAAACTATTCTATCTCCTAAGTCTCTTAAGACTCTCTATCGAGACCTTTCTACCAAGATCTCTCTCTCTCTCTCTGTTTGTTTTCAAAAAAAGAGGGCTCCACGAGCTTATCCTCTCCACTGCCTTAGTGCTATCACTATCTCAGTTACGACACCATACTCCTACGACTACTTACATAAATGTCTATCCAGAACTGACTACGATCTGGGCCTGCTACATGCAACCATTTAAGGCTACCCTATCCACTACCTGTACAAAGGAATGGGTTGGCTCTGACAACCTTACAACACACAAATTCGTATTGGATCATATTTCAAATTTTAAAAATGGGAGGGTCGGTGCCTTTCCCTTTCTCCATTGCGCATCTGCGTGTTGGCGTGCTGGTGCATTTGATGAGGTGGAGCGGTGCTCCTGCATCAGTTGGAATTTTACTTCACTAAAACAAGGGGGAAATATATTGAGGTGACAGTGATAGGTGTTCCCAGTTGTGTCACACACTTGTTGTTTGGGTTGGTCTTTTCCCAAACTACAAACTATGTGATAACAAGGACCAATAATGCAAAGAATATAACACATACCCAACATTTTGCCACTTGTTGTTTTCTTTGCATACGGGGGGTTACAAGATTACATAGTCAACAATCAAGGGCAACAGTGCCCATAGATCCTCTACATCAAGAGAACTTCTCAGTACTAACATATTTTTTTAATGAATATGCAATATTATTCAAAGCATCCACCTTCATCAACAACACCTTCTTTTCTTCAACCATGTCTTTCAAAAAGTGATACTAAACATCAATATGCTCTATCTTTAAATGATAAGCTGGGTTCTTCACCAAGAAGATTCCACTCTGATTGTCACAATCTATCATTATAGCTTGTTGTAGCAACCCATTACCCGATCACAATCTCTATAACCATATTGCTTCCTTTCTTTCATGATTGGCTATCATGTATTCAACTTATGTAGTTGAGAGTGCCACTACAACCCATATTTTTCTCATCCAAATGATTTCTCCTCCAACTGATTTCTCCTCCAAACTCGTTTAACACATACATGATTGTAGATCTTCTGCGATCTATATCTCCAACCCATTTTTCATCAACAAACCTATGTATGTTCAATCCTGGTCTTCCTTGGTATCACAATCCATAACTAGTAGTGCCACACAAATACCTGAAAATCCTCTTTACTATTTTCCAATGTTCCTTCCCTAGTTTTGGCATATGCCTGCTCAAAACTCCCATTGCATGTGCAATATATGGTCTAGCACAAACCATTGCAATATCTAGTCTAGTACATACCATTGAACACATGACATTTCATCTTCCCCTTCCCATGTCTTTGGAAACTGATCCACATAGAAATTTACACCTACAAGAATAGGAACCTTGAACGATTTGCATTCCTGCATATTAAACCTTTGCAATATTGTCTTGACATGTTTCCTCTGATTTAACCAGAGTTTCCTGATTTCCTGATCTCTTTTAATTTCCATTCCCAAAATGAAATTTGTGGCACCAATATCCTTCTTGTCAAATTTAGAGGACAAATGAGTTTTTACATACTGGATAATCTCCTTGTTGTTTCCTATCAACAACATATCATCTATATACAAGACCAAATAAATGAGATGATCACCAACTAATTTGAAATACACATAGTGATCTTCTTTGCTCATTGTGAAGCCAATTCCCAACATATAAGTATCAAATTTTTGATACCACATCCTTGGTGATTGCTTTAACCCATACAAGGACCTTCTCAGCCTACATACTAGCTCTTTATTTTCCTTCACAACAAAGCCTTCTGGTTGCTTCATGTAGATTTCTTCTTCCATATCCCCATGTAGGAATGTTGTCTTCACATCCATATTTTCTACTTCAAAATAAAACACAACAACAATAGAAAAAATAAATTTAATAGAAGTTAACTTGGCAACATGAGAAAAAATTTCACGAAATTCAATTCCCTCTACTTGGGATTAACCTTTTGCTAGTAACCGAGCTTTTTATTTCTCCCCTTTTCCTTCTACATTCAACTTCTTCTTAAACACCCATTTGCTGCCAATGGGATTTCTTCCAGTCGACAACTCCACTAGATCCCAAGCCTCATTCTTATCCAAGGCTTCCATTTCTTCAACCATGGTCTTTTCCCATAGTTTTCCATCCTTTGAATCCACTACCTCCCTACTAGTTCTAGGATCATAATCAACAATAGACAAAGAAAAATTTGAATGGAAATTAGGTGGAGTATACCTTTTTGGTTGCCTTCTTTCTTGAACCAATCTCTTCAATAATGGAGTATGAAGATCTTCTTCTTCTGATTCAAGTTCTTCTATAGAGTCTGATTCATTTTCCTTCAATTCAAACTCTATTTTCTCTAGTTCTTCCTCCTTTGGTAGGAATTCATGTTTGAGAACATCTTTGATTTCTCTAAACACTACATCTCAGTGATACGCTACCTTTTTAGTTTATGGGTTCCATAACTTATAACCTTTCAGACCATCTTTGTACTTTATAAAGATACACTTTTTAGCCTTTTTATCTAGCTTACTCATGTTTTCCTTTGGAATGTGAACATAAGAATCACAACCAAATACCCTAATATGTGTCAGAGAGGGTTTTTTTACCAGTCCATACCTCATGTTGATTCTTGTCATCTAACAATGATGAGGGTGATCGATTGACTCGGTAACATGTAGTACCCACTGCCTCTGCCCATAATTCCTATCTTAACCTGACACCACTAAGAATGCACCTTGCTTTTTCCATCAACGTCCTGCTCATCCTTTCTACAACTCCATTCTACCGAGGTGTATATGGAGTAGTATTCTTCCTTTCTATATCACACTTCTTACATAATTCTTCGAATTCATTTCCTCATAACTCTCCACCATTATCCATCCTCAACACCTTAATTCTTTTCTTTGTTTGATTCTCCACAAGAGCCTTAAAATCTTTAAACATGTTAAAGACTTCATATTTATTATTGAGGAGATATATCCATGTGTTCCTCGAGAAGTCATCTATAAATGAGACATAGTACACTGATTTTCTGAGTGATGGAATCGACACAGGTCCAAACATATCATTGTGCACTAACTATAAAATTCCCTCTCCCTAATTGCACCAGAGGGGAATCTCACCTAATTCTGCTTCCCATATACACAATGTTCACAAAAATCAAAATCCAGAGAGAAATTGGACATACCTTCAACCATACCTTTACTGTGTATTAGTCGAAGGCTGTTCTCTCCGATATGCCCCACTCTTTGATGACACAAAATATCCTTTTCTCTAGAGACTATAGGATTGTTTTCTTTTTTATCTCCAATCTCAAGAACAATAGAACTGTTATACCCATCACAAATAGTGTTGACTTTCCTCTTATATAGAGTTCCAAAATGAACTCCCTTCAACAACACCATTGCTCCTCGAACCATCCTACAAGTTTCTTTCTCAAACACTATTTTTACCCTTGCATTGTCCATTTTTCTTATAGAAATCAAATTTCTGGCCAATCCTGAGATGTGCAGAACACTAGGGATTGTTTTAATCTTTCCATCCATGAGCTTCAACTTGAATTTTCCTCATCCTATTATTTTGGCTGTCGAGTCATCACCTAATAAAACCTCACCTCCATCATACCTTTCATACTCGCAAAATCACTCCTTGTGAGGAGTCATATGAAAGGATGTACATGAGTTAACCAACCATGCGTCATGACTACATGTGTGCTTGAAGAAGCCAAGTATACATCCTCTCCTTCTTTCGTGAAGGTTTTTTTTTCTCTAGAAGGAGCATCTTCATATCCCTTCCCTCTCTCAACACTTTTGGATCTATATTGCTTCTTACAGTGCCCTTCTTTTCCACATCTCCAACATACCGTTACAAATTTTCTAGGATATTTAGATATTCCCTTAGATTTAAATCTACCACTTGAGAACTTAGATATATTTCTTTCTTGGGAGCGCCCTCTTGCAAGTAATGCATCTATGCTATGTCCTTCCATGTTCTTCTGTCTCATCTCGTCCCACAACAAGGATGATACAACATCATCAAAACTTAAAGTAGTTTTATTACTAGTTATGGACTCAACCATTGTAACACCCTATTTCCCCGAGTCTGTAAAAATAACTATACAGGCCAAGTATTGTGGAAAACTCAAAATGTGAATGTGTAATGTGAATAGACCTTGTGAAAAAGGTCAATGAATGTGAATAATATTATGAATATATATTGCAGGACTGCTGAGAGGGGAATATGCTGAAAAAGAGACCACGATGGCTGGATAAAGGTGGTGGAAGGCACCTGTAATGGTGGCGTTAACTTCCACCAAAAACCAATACCGTATTTGGTCTTCATTGGCCCGGAGAACCAAGAGCGGCTCGCTGGCCTGAAATTAATTGCTCCCAGGTTGGTAGGTGGACGGATCCTTATGCGTAATGAGGGATGGGGGTAAAACCACCCATCCATGGAGTCCTGACACCTGACCACCACGAGGGAGATCGTGCCACACGCAACCTCTCCGGAAAGGAAAAAGGCAGGAGGAGTGTGCGATCACGGGCAGACGCGAGGGAGAAAGAACTTTGGAAAAAAAAAATATGTAGAGTGAGTGATAGCGGAGAAGAAGGAAAGTAACCTTCGTTCTCAGTCACTGGTAGATAGCGACACAATCTTGCAACATCGTGGTCTCAACTGGGGGGTGGCTAGTGGTAAATCCGTTGGGAGTTGCTGAGCCTACGGTTGGGTGGAAATGAGCACCCCTCTCAGCAGTTGCATCACCTCTGGTGTTTTTCTGATAAGTGTTTTGTCTCTGGCATCTTGAAATATATATATATTCTGAAATTTATGCTCATAAGTTGTGAATTTGTGAATGATTTTAGTGCAAGAATGTTTGTATGGTGTTTTTATCAGTACTGGTAGTTGCATGTTTATAATGTAAAGACTACGCGTGGCTTATGTTTTCATAAATCGCTATTTATATGCATACTGATCTAATTCAGACTTCACGTCTGGTTCTCGAGAGAGAGATACCCTTATCTACCTCAGATAGTACCCTGGGTAAAACTCCCCATAGAGATACCCTCCTTGAAAATCCCATCAAGAACCTGGAGAGATGATGTGAAGGCTCAAGGCCTTAGTAACCCTGCATGAGGAGGAACAATCCTCTTGAAATCCTGAGATGGTTGTGTAGGGATAAGTATCGTTTGACGGGCGAGATCCTGTCGGAAGATCTGCGGTCATTCACGGCTGTTATATTGGAAGGAGAAGAGGGGGATTTAAATGCCTCAACCCCTTTCCTTTGTTTTCACGAGTAGCGTTAAAGGCATAAATTAGGAGAGGTAGTGCAGTTATGCATAGGCTCCCTTTAAAGAAAGTAGAGACCAAGACCCACTCAAGTCCTGGACTTGATGAAGGAGAGCAATAGATGTGCTGAAGACTCTTTTAAGAGTCAAACCCAGGAGAAAGGGCGCAAAGCTCCCAAGTCCCTCATAGTTGACGAATCTCAGGACATATAACACCTGGTCAGATGCACAGACCCTATAGGAATTCACATAGGTCGAGGAAAACTTTCACGACTTTGGAGTAGAGAAGCTCGGGAGGGATAGTGTCGTTTTGTGCATGGAGCCATAGCTGTGAAGGTTGCAAAGGATAAGAAAAGGCTGAGACCTTTGATACTTAAGAAACCTTCCAAGGAGAAGAAAGAGCAGTGCATGCACAAGGAAGAGCTACAACTTCCGTTAGATTAGCTGGAGCGAAATAGATCTGCGTCGTCGAAAATGTACGTCCAGACATGTGTAGAAGAGAAAAGAAGAAAAGGGGTGAAAAGTTTTAATTTCCGTAGTGGGTATGTGACAAATTGGTATCAGAGAATGGTTACAGCACTTGGCTTTCTTGGGCTCATGAACGAGTTGCGTAGAAGCTCCGTTCGGAACACTCCTAAGAGGAGTAACCCTCTATCTTAAACCTTTTTATATTCAAAGGATCAAAGTTTGAAAATAAGAACCCGACTGTGTATGCATGTGAAATAATTATGAATTTTTGCGCGGGTTATAAAAATGTATCTAACTATTGACTAACAACCAGCGTTTGTCTTTTGCACCCAAGCGGGCGATCAACCGCGAGAATTTACAAACGCAAAGAATGGTGACTCATCAAGAGGTGGGAGAGGGCTCCCACAATAGAGACGAAGAATCTGACGAAAGAAGGGCAATAGGGACCCATTTAGATCTAGCTGAGACTCTGAGGAGTCTCATGGTCGAGTTGCAAAGCTACAAGGCCGACAATGAAAGGATGATTAAAGAACAAGAAAAGCAGACATAAATTAATGCAGTTTTACTGCAGAGTTTATCCTATCTGCAAAGACAAATGCAGCATGAACCTGAAACTCACAAACATGGTCTTGTCAGTGGCCACACTGAGAGGAGCACCTTGAAAAAGGTCCACCCCAGAGGTAAGGGACCAGTGCCGAGTGATTCCTCTGAGAAGGAAGCTGGTGATTCAGAAGACTCTTCCAGCAGCAAAACCAGTTCCTATTCTCAAAGAAAACAGAAGAGGAAAAAGACTTCCAAGGGTCATAAATTTGAGGAATTCAAAAAGGCCAAGCCACCCTCCTTCGATGGTGAGATAAAGAAGGGAGAGGAAGCAGAGGCCTGGCTGCTTGGACTAAAGAAATATTCCAGAGTCCATGATTTTTCAGAAAATTTGAAGGCCCGAGTAGCCACATTCAATCTGAACGGAAAGGCTTCCATTTGGTGGGAAGATCTTAAGAATGTGAAAGGGGTTCGCGAAGAGGATCTGTCCTGGAAACAGTTTGAGAAATACTTCCGGAAGAAGTATTTGTTGGAAAAATATTTCGACGAGAAGACAAAAGATTTTTATGAACTCAAACTGGGGCAACTCACTATAGAGGAATATGTCAACAAATTCCTCGACTTGTTGAGATATGTGCCTTATATAAAAGCAGAAAAGGAAAAGGTGCAGCACTTCATCAGTGGGGTACCCAAGGACTATCGGAACAGAATTGAATTTGATGAGCCAAAGACCCTAGAAGGCACTATTCGAAAGGCAACATATTGTCAGGAACAGTATGGACATCGAGCAGAACCTTGTGAAGGATGGAAACCAAAGAATAGTTCAAGGTTTCAGAAAAAGGGGATTAAATCCCTAGGATTTAAGAACTATAAGAAGAACCCAAGAATGAACTTTCTAGCCCAGAGTGTACTCCAACAGAACTTTCCCTCATCGGGGGGAAGTAAAATTTCTGGACCTGTACTAGTAAAGACTGATAACCCAAAGAGAGAACCTTTGAAATGCTGGGGTTGTGGAGAATAACATCTTCTGAGAGACTATCCACACCGACAACAAAATAGTCAGAGGATTTATAACGTCCAGGAAGCTACTACAGTCAATGATGTGGCCAGGAGTGTGCCGCGGATTTATGCAGCCTTGGATAATAACCAAGCTGACCATCAAGCTTCAGTGGTGGAGATAGAAGGTATGATCTCCAACCATCTAGTGTCTATTTTGATTGACCCTGGTTCAAATTTGAGTTATATATCCCCTAAAGCTGTTGATAAGTGTAAACTATAGCCACAAAAACAAACCAAGCCATGGTTGGTACAGTTAGCCACTGGCACCAAAAGAAGGGTAGCAAAGGTCATACCAGCCTGCCAATTGATGTTGGGTGAATTTCCCACCCAAGAAACCCTTAACGTATTACCCCTCGGATCGTACGATCTGTTGATTAGTATGGAATGGCTAGCCGCCCATAAAGCCATATTGGACTG
>SNQJ01S0162398.1:9299-30761 GCA_010110895.2 Picea sitchensis
ACATCTAGGTTGCATTTTGATCTATTAAAGTTATGATTATTTATGTTCAAAGTTAAATTTAAAAGATGACCCTAGTCAAAGTTTATATTGATTGAGGTTGAGTTTTTAGAGTTTAATTGCATAATATTCTATGACTCGGATTTCTATCAAGAAAGCATATTGTCTTAGTATAGGCGAGAGGTTGGAGAGAATACTTGTCACCTTGAGTGAAGGAGACTCGGAAGAAAAGAAAAAAAAACTCATTCTTGAAGATAAGACTCGTTTTATTGAATTGATAAGTCTTCAATTTGCACATATCAAGTTTGATAATTGCTACATTAAAAGTAAACACTATAGCTATGACAACAATCTTTGAAAGGTCCTGTTATTGCTAGATGCAATGAATACTTGGTAGCATGTGAGTATTATATATATATAAATATATATATATATATATTCTTATTGTATTTATTGCAAGATGAACTAACATCTCCTTTAGGAGATATATCTTGTTTTTCTTCGAGGAAGGTCACATTGGTAATGCTACGAAGATTACCATGAAATTTTCTTTTATTTTTGTTAACATAGGTATGTTCTTATGAAAATGTTATTATATTGGAAATACGTATTCTCTTGTTACCATGGAGGAATGATTGGCCACAACACTAGATGAGTGTTTTTCCTATTTCTTATTATTGCATTTTTATTTTGGCTCTTGTTCTAGGAAAATTGCAAGTGATATCTCTAGAAGAAGGTGCTATTGTGACGATTTTTCTCATTATTTTTCTTATTATTATTATAAGGGTATTATTCTTGTCTATTGTTTTTCCTTGTTGTTCTCGGTAGGTCAGAGGTGATAACTCTGAGGGGAGATATAGTGACGGTTGAGGAGGCACCATATTAGATGGTTTCTAGTTTAAGACATGGGGAAAACTATCCAGATAAGAAGTTGTATACATGATGGTATATATCCTTGTACCGAAGAAAAAGAGGACGAAGTTAAAACCTTTTGGCAAGAAGGGAACCTTTGTGAGATACAAAGTATCTCATATGGAGATTGATTGAAAGGATAAGAAGGCTCCAATATGACCAAATAGATCTCTATAGTAAAGTTTACCACATTTCATATCATCAAGAAGAGTTAGTAGAGCCAGATGGGCCTACCCAGAATCGTTGGAGTAACTAGGAAGAAACAAGCATGGTCCCATGACACTTTGTAGGATGCAAAGACATATAGCATTGATAAGACATAACATGAGGAGTATATGGTTCCACCAGTGGTGAGGCAGGTGTCCCCACCAAGTACTATCTTAGAAGGATCTAAAATTCAGAGGGAGGCATCCCTCGCGATCTTGTAGGGAGGAGCATCCTCCCTAGGATCATTCATAGGAGACTTCAGAGGAAATCATCACAGAGGGGGAGAAAATGGATCCAAAGATTATATATACTCAGAGGGAGTCAAGCTTCAGAGGGATCATGGATACTAAAGGTGACCTTGATCTTAGAGAGATTCAATGGCTTAGAGACTTTCATTCAAAAATAATTTCTCCTCAAATTGAAATGGGAGAGAGAGACGTCTTCTAGGATTCGTAGACAGGTGCCATGAATTGAGGAGGCTATATCGAAGCTTCAAAAAGTTTGAGGAGATATGAGACCTTCTAGGAAGATTCCCTTGTTTGCGTGATAGTGGAGGAAGCTAGTCAAAAGGATTGGGATATGGATTTTTCCTTGGTTCTCATGCCAAAAGGGAAGTCAATGGTGACTTCCAAATTGATCTAAAAGATAAACCATGTTGCAGATAACTGTATAGATATGTACAAATTTTGATTTGTTGCTAGAATATTCTCTCAACAAGAGGGAGGATATTATGACTGGACACTTGCTCCAGTAGCCAGAAGAAGTGTACATAGAGTAGCCACATGATACATGAGAATGAGTATCATGTCTACAGATTGAAGAAATATTCATATAGGCTTAAGAAAGCACCCAAGGTAGGATATGCGAGAAAATTATTTTGATGATCTCGATATTGGTTGCCTACACCGATGGTGGTTAATCTAAAATTACTGAGTGATGCATCTTGAGAGAGAGTGGATTCCACTATATATAGACAAATGCTTGGTTCGTTGATGTACTTAATGAAAAAAAGGATAGATATATTTGTTTTTTTGAACACATTGAGTTAGTATATGGTTGTGCCGCGACGTGTTCACTTGATTGCAACAAAACATATGATGAGATACATGAAAGGTACAACTGACTATGAAATCATATATGTATCAGATCGGGAGATAAGCCTACAAGGCTATAATAATTCATATTGATCCGGTTATTGTCATAGACTAGAAGAGTACATATGAATGTTGCTTCAGTTTGGTATTATCTATGATCTCATGGTTCAATGGTGAAGCAGTGTGACTTCGCAAGATGATTGAAAGAATCTTTGATCTCGATTTAGAGGAAACTTGTATCTGGTGTGACAACTAGAGTTGTGTGAAGTTTTTAGAGAACCTGATGTTTCATGACAAGTCAAAGCATATCCATATAAGGTACCATTATATTAGAGATATGGTATAGACGGGACTAGTGAAACTCTAATATGTCACTACATATGAGAAGATAGCATATGTGTTGACCAAGCCTCTATCAAGGGTGAAGTTTTAGTACTTCAAGGAAAAGCATGGTGTGGCCCGGAAGGATGTACCCTTGTGATAGGGTATGATGTATTATAGATTCGACTTAATATAGAAACATGGTATAGTATGGAAAATAGTTTTTCATGCCTGGGCACTAACTGTGGCACCAAAGAGGATGATGTGTACACAGATCCTTTGGGGAGAGCGTGTTTTCGTATCTGAGGAGGTGAAAACAATTTTTGTGGTTGGAGTCTGCACAAACATCCTTTGGGGAGGGTGTGCCTTCTAGACAACTAGAGGGTCAACCTAGTGTGTTGGACATCTTATACTCCAGTGAAATACTTTGGTATGCAGGTACTCTAGTGAAATAGTCTTATATATTTCTATTCCAGTGAAATAGTTTGGATTGCTGAGATATTTATACTCCATTGAAATAGTACGGTACACATGTTACTAGTTATGTATGAACTAGATGCCAGATTCTATGTGATATGGGGAGTTACTAGTTCTGTATGAACTAGATGCTAGATTTTGTGTGAGCTCGCAAGTTACTAGTTCTATATGAACTAGATGCCAAATTTTGTGTAAGCTAGAAATTTGAAGCCCCGTGCTGACATAAATCCTGAAGGGATGATGAGACCCTAGATGCATGACTGTGACATCAACATCAGATAGTCTGTGTCTGTGACTATGACAGAGCCTATGTCACTATGATGGTGATACTTGTTACATTACATGTTTTGATCATAAGTTATCATCTGTGGCTATGTTACTTCTTACATGATATATTTGATCATGATATGGTCATGTGGCCATGATACTTGAGAAATGATATGTTTTATCATGAGATAACCTGCGTGGCTATGGTGATGCTACCTGTAGACTTGTCTGGAAGACCATGTGAGTCTTTCCCATTCCATCTGAGATGGATGCATGTGTTTGAGGCCATTGTATGAAGAACATATTAGTTAATACCTCCCTAACTAAGAGTCAATGTCTATGTTTTGTTAGATACGGGAGGTATTAACCTCTAAGTGTAACCTTTGTACTTAGAATAGAATATTTTATAAGAAAGAGAACAATTAAATAGATGCATGATAACATTATAAGAGAAGTCGACCCAAGGAGAATAATAATAAATAAATAGAAAACACCAATAAGAGAAGTCGACCCTGCCAAAAAAAGTCAAAGTAAATTATATTTTCCAAAAAACACAGGTCGACCATGTGGGAAACATTCACTGGCAAAACAAGTATAAATAAGGGGATGATTTAGCTCATTTGGACACTCTCCCACTCACTCAGAAAAAAATCACAAGTCTAAGGAGGTGTAACAACAATAGCTAGGGTGCAAGTCTAAGGAGCAACATCGACAGCTAGGATCCAAGTCTTTCTAGTATCTTCTTCTTGTGCACTTCTCTTGGTAAAGGTACACTTTATTGGTATTGTGTTTCTAGCGTAGCAATGGTGTTTCTAGTTAGGGTTTATCTATTCATTCTAGTGTGGACTTGTCACAATCATTCTATCTTAGAAAATTTTATTGTGCTTGGGGGTGGAATATGTAAATTCCTATGGTTGGGTGACAATGATGTGACATTGTCTATGGTTAAATGAGCATACCAAAATTTTAACAATTATGACCACAAGGGATTTATTTTATGGGATAGGGAACCCTTACTTATTTAGGTTGGGAAGCGAGTTGACATGTCCTCATTGGGGGGATGTTTGTGTGCTATTCTTACTCTAGAAAAGAAGCATTCATCTATGTTTTCCAAGATTTTAAATATGGCCTAAAAGACATATTTCTTTGATCTTGATTTTGATAGGCTCTTCTAAGCTAAGGATTTACTTTAAGGATTGATTTCCTTTCTACTTTAGCTTGAGAAGGGTTCCTATTAAGTGAAGTGAAGTTAAGAGGGAGAAATCAACTCGAACAAATCTAAAGGTTACTCATACTTGAAACAACAGGTCAGAATTTGAATGTCTAGGAGATGGCCCAAGTCCTTGAGATTGATCTTGGGGGAGATAGCCTAGGTCCTTGAAAAAATAGAGATTCAACTTTAGCCTCCTTCCTTCTGCAAATGTTCCAAATATGAAGGTCAAGGCAAATTTTAGAGTTCAAACACTTGTAAAAGTGGGAAATCCAGTAATGAAAGGAATGAAGTTGATCATCCATCTAATGGGTGAGGTGGGGTATTAGTTATCAATTATATGACTTGGTACTTGGTAAATTAGAGAGTTCAGACGCTTGTAAATGTGGGAAATTTAGTAATAAAAGGTTGCCTCCCCACCACTGCAAGGTTTCCCAAGAGACGGTAAATTCAGTAAGCAAAGGTGGCATGGTTAGATCCAACCACAAATCGAGGAAAAGAATATTAATCCATATAAAAGGAAGCTACTCAGAATGGTATGGATTTTTAGTGAAGTGAAAAAGATTTTAAGCTAGTAAATTCTTATTTTACTATTTATTTCTCATGGATGTGAACCTATCACCTTATAGTAAAGGTGGTAAATTCCCCTGATAAACCTAGACTTATATAGAGTGGTTGGTAATTTAAATCCAATAAGTTCTAAAATAGATCTAGTAAGTAATCCAATGGGATTCGATCATTAAGTAAGAGCCAAGATCCAATAAGTCATATGGCCTATTGAACTAGTAAATAAGATACCATGAACATGGTATTTTAATGGGATGGAAATCTATGGGAAATGTTTGTCTCACTCTTTGGATGAATGGTTAATTGGCTGGTTGGTTGGTTGACTGGATAATTTATGGATGACTTTTTCTGAATGGGGAAATTTCTTCTTTCTATATGGCTTCCTCACTAGCTAGTTGAAAGGACATATGTTGTTAGTCCATGGGATGATACACCTGGCCTATTCTTCTATGTCTCGTTGCCTATAGTAATAGGAAAGGAGACAAAAAGAGAGAGGGAAATGAATGAATATATTGTTATCAATTAATTCATCTCACCAGATCTTTATGGAAAGTAAGTTCCACTATATTTTGACCCTCAAACACCTAGGCTATGCTCAAGTAATTGCCAGAAATATTCACATAATATATGAAATCCATCATTTGACTTCACATAATTGTCACAATGATTGGGTCACTGAACAAAATGTTGACAATGATTGGGACTAATTCACCAAAAAAATATTTTTAATGGTGAAATAATATTGTAGGATACCGTAATCCACAATTCCAAGAAGGAAATGGAATGGAATGAATTGTTGAATGAATATCAACCAATGTGAGGTAGGTACTACTAGAATAAGTATGATTTGTCTTGATTTTACCTGAGCTATGCACTATATTGATTAACTTCAAATCACTATTTGAAGACAAACAAAACGAAAGAAGATGTGACATGCATTACTTACGAGCATGTCCCTTTAAGTCAAACTAATGATTGTTCTATTTCTCACCGAAATAATTTCCCATCACCCTCACCAAATAAGTCACTTACAATCAGGAAATAAATTCATAATTACATATATAATAGAAACATTGTAAGAGATCCTTCACCTTGGTTGGGATAACCTAACTAAAGGGGTAACCTCTCCCAACCAACCGTCTCTTGTATATATTTGAGGGGAATAAATAGAAGTATTGTAATCAACATCTATTGATTTGTGTTTATCTTTGATAAAGCATTATTACATATATAATAAAATGTTAATTGTCCACTAAAGCGTAATTACATATATAATAACAACATTGTCAAAGGATTTACCTTATCAACTTCTATCAGAAAAGTTCGAGTGATATTGTATCGGAAAAGTCAAGGAAAAGTAAATGAATTGACGATCATTTATGTCCTAACAGAGTTGGTCTAAATGGAAAAAAAATGATCTATCAAAATACCATAATTACATATATAATAGCAGCTCGGAGTTGGTCAAAATGAAGTCAATTCGAGAAATTATTTTCTCAATTATTTGAGAGAGTAATTACATACATATTTCATGATTGGAAGAAATCAATTTTGTTTATGAAATAATATGGTTGGATCCATTTGAAGAATAAGAAAGAGGGATTTAGAAGCGCTCTTTGAGGTACAAAGTTGCTTGACCAAAGGGTTTGAATGGTGACCCCAATCCCTTGGGTGAGGGAGAGGGGAAGAAATATAGGGGAGAACTTTCCCTTTTCTATGGGAAAGGTACAAAGGCCCGATCAATCCTTGCTTGTAGGGGTTGAAGATCATCAGGTGAAAATGAGAAAAGGTTAATAAGGATTCTATGTCCTTCCAACTTGCTTGTCCTGATTAACCCGTAAAAGAAAAGTTCTCCTTTTCAGGTTACCACTTCGGAATGTCTTAAGGCCTTGAAATAAAATTCATTATGGTTCTAGGTATACCAGGACCTAACTCGTCTACTTCCCCTTCAAAAAATAGAGTGCTTATTGCTATGGCGAACCTCTTGTTTCGTCTCGACAACAAGCCTCGCATAACAAGTGCAATTTTTTTTTTGTGAGAGTGTGTGTGAAGATAACGATGTCATTATACTCGACGATGAAACACAATGATGAAGAAGGTGCAAAAAACTCACACATCAACAACACAACGACCCAACATAGAAGCACATCAATCACCTAGAAGCAATGTACGAACTCAACATAGAAGAATAAAAATGACTACCCGCTCGTCCTACCCTCCAATGGTTAGGACCCCCAGGACACATAAGCAATGCTTAAGCCCAGGTTCCCATCGATTTTGACTATTTAAGGTCTCAGGGATGGATACTGTTATGAGGAACAAGGATGTGTCTACATCCCCCTCGACACAAGCATGCCAAGACTACTAAGCTAAGGACAATCATCCCAACAACCTAACGCACCCGAAATTAATTACAGAAGTAACTAGAACCCTTGCAGTAAGCAACCAATCACATTGAACGTTTCCAAACTACGTACAAACATTAATTAATATTAAACAACAACCATTAATCAATGCTTAAAAGGTCATTATCTGAGGTTTAAAATGGCATTAATTGCAGATCGAGTTCCCAGTCTAACCTCCATTAGCCAGCGAGTTACCAACCGATCTTAATCATGAATTACGACTCAACTTAGTGAGCCTAGGATACAATCATTGTTATTTTACAATCTAAATTTAACCTCAACACGATCATGAGCAGTTCTGATTTAGAAATTGTCCCCAAGGTGCCATCTAAATCATCATTAAATGGACGTCAATAAGCAAATTTGAAATTCGTCTGGGGCAATAATTGAAATATAAATAATCAATAATTACTTCTAACTAAATTTTCTAAATTATGAACTAGCCATTCATCAACCATCAAATAGTCATTAGATACCACCAATTTAGCAAGTTTAATTACCATGTCCATCATCACAACCTAATTGACTAATCTAATTAAATCCATATTAGAGCCCTGACTATCATTACCATCTAATTTAACATTAACACAAGTAAATGGAGCCACTCTGAAATAGATTAACAATAATTATTATAAATTAACCACAACATGGCATTTAGAGATCTGTTACCCCACAGTAAAAAAGGCATGGATAGCTAATCGTTGTTGTCAACCTAACAGGCTCACCGTTGTCCATCAATATAAACTCACCTACCAGTGATATCCATTACGTCAAATGTCCAACAAATAAATAATAATAATAAATAAAAAGGTTGTCGTCCATTGACCTACAGTTATGGTCTAAAATATAAGTGGTTGTAGTCAGGGGAGTGTCATTTAATGAAAAATTGAATGTCTTTATGCATTTAGAAGGAAATGATATCTTCTCTATTCAACGTAACTAAATGCTATTATCAACGCTAGCCCATCAATAAGTAACATTGCCAGAAATAAGAGAGGGCAGTCAGAACTATGGAGTCAAATAAACTCGTTGTCAGGTAAAAGCAAGGAAATTGCAGTCATCAAAGGGGAAATTTGCCATGTCACACATCCGCAGATGTAGGCTACGCTAAGGGCCAAATGGGGGTCTTTTAATCAGCAAACCCAGCTACACTTTAATGGACAAATCGTGGTAGAATGAAGCAACACACAGTCATTTTCTAGCAAAGTAATAATTAATCCAAGGCAAATAAAAATCTATAAGGAAGTAACTGAATTCCAGGTAAGTAGAATCTTTGTGTATGGTCTGAATGAATGTTGGAAATTTTCCGATGACATGTTCCTTTGAGTGCACGATTCCTTAGCTTTGCCTATTTGGTACCGAGCTCTTTGATGGCCTTTCTTTTTTCGTTCACGCTAAAAAGTTCATGAGTAGATTTAGGCACAAAGCGATCCTCAGCAGCCGAAAGAAGCCTTGTTCGGTTTCCTATTGAAGTGGTGACTCACCTGCAACATAAGTTTGGCAAACCCAGGTGAATTCCACTTTCCACTGGATGAAGGCAAAATGAAAGAGATAGAATACGACGGTTTTTCAGGTGTATAGAGAATGACACGATCATCTAGCTTTGGTCCTCTCATCATTTGATTCCCGAAAGGAGGAACTGAAGAACTCACTATTTGAGACTGGGCACGATCCCTCTTCTTTATTTAGACTATCATTTTGCTTGTTTTCCGGATGTGGATTGAGCATTTTGTTGAGTCTTGTTTTTGCACTTGTTAACCTTCTTATTTTTGACTGGACAATTGGATGTGAATTTTGCTCTACCACCTAAAGGTAAGCTCAAATAAAACGCAGTAGGCGACATGGAAAAATATACACTGTACCCGTTAAGGAACAAGGCTAACAACGAGTCACTAAGGTGATACACAACCATCATTCAGGAGCCATGCGTTGCACAACAAGGCGCTAATCGGCAAGGGTTATACCACCACGCTTTTCCTTAAGGGAGTAACCCTCAAATCATGGAGAGAATCCAGATAAATGAAATAAAATCAACCAAACTTCACTGTGATTCACCATGAGTCATTTAGTCTGGCGCACCTATGTTTAACACTATTCAAAGAATGCAATTGATTGGATCGTTGACTGAAGATTGGCTAAACTAATCTGTCCATACCTTGCAACATTGCAATCATCTAAAAAGTACGACTACGAGAAGATATTACCACAATCATTGAATGGCATCATAAGGTACAATGAAATGCTTCAATAAAATTTAACAATTAGCAAATCGTTGAACGAAATCAGGAGTTTCAACAATCGTTCTATAAAATTTATCATTCGCAAATCGTTGAATAAAAACTGGAGTTTCAACAATCGTTATATAAAATTTATCATTTGCAAATCGTTGAATAAAAACTGGAGTTTCAACAATCATTATATAAAATTTATCATTTGCAAATCGTTGAATAAAAACTGGAGTTTCAACAATTGTTATATAAAATTTATCATCAGTTTACTTTTCCAATGAACAAGCATATCCAAGCATAAGTCCTAATACCCACTACCAAAGAAGATGAAAAGAATATTGTTGCTTGATCCCTTGCTCTAAATGCCGTCCCGCTTGCTCTGTGCAACTCCCGCTCGTTGACCGTCGAGACTTCACCGGTACCTCCCAGCCAATGCTAGGGGTACTCTCTTTTCCCCTTATCCCCCCAAACCATAAAGGGGCCACACACACTATCCAGATATTTCGACTAGCTCCCAGCTCGCCTCGCAAGGCCAAGCTACCACTCCTCTCTGAGTTGGGTATCCCAACTCCCACAAGTAAATCAGTCAAGTCGATATTTCTGCAGCGTAACGTTACACGAACAGAAGATCCCCTTCCTCCTTCTTCTTCCTTCAATTTATAGAGTTTTGAACTTCCTCTCTTTCCTAAAATCTCATTTAATTAGAGTTTTAAAATTAAATTCCAAAAAAAATCTTCTTCGTACAAGTGTCACCCATCCCCTTCATCCCTCCATTATTTATTTTCTTTAATTAATTAACTATCTTATTTACCTCACCCACCTAGAGTTACTCCTAGAATCACTCCTAGGTGTCCCCAAATTCCCTTACAGGTTTTAAAGACTTTCCCTATTATGAAATTGCTAATTCAGTTAAAATTATAAAGCTCTTAAATGGTAGATTCTTTACTAAGTTGACTTTCCGCTTTTTCCCTTAAGTTCCCTTTCCCTTTTTATGTTACCTCTTTTCCCTAGTTTCCTATATTTTTTATTTTCCCTCTTTCCCCTTTTAATTAGAACTCAAAAAGGAAGCTATGGAATTTAACCCCTTTTCCCTTTTATCATTAAATTAGTATATTTTAAATTATAAAAAAGATAAAACAATTAATTCACTCTCTACATTTTATATCCATAGATTTTATTTTTTTATGAATAAATTAAATTTCTTACTCCCTTCGTGTTACAAGATTTTATGAAGATCTTATTTATTATTTAGGTTGTTTTTATTTAAATTATTATTATTATTATTATTTTAAAAGGTAGACTAAATTTTACCACTAGCGTAGTTTAGACTTAGACCTACATTTTGTACTGGACGACATTTAATTAGGGAAATTGTTTTAAGACACTTAATACGTTATTTGTCCTAAGAACATCTAGGTTAATTCCTCTATCATCACCAACGCGATGTGCCCTTCAGGATGCACTAGGTGCTCCAAGGGTGCCACTCACCTCACCTGTTCCCTTGCACGACGTGCCCTTCACAACGCACTACATGGTCCAAGGGTTCCACTCACCTCTTAATATGTCTCCTTTGTGTGATGTGCCCTTCAGGATGCACTACGGGGTCCAAGGGTGCCACTTTCCTCTTGACTGATTTGGTAGACATCAATAACCCCTAGAGTCAACTCTCTGCCAGGTGAACTTGTGGGAGACTAAGGGATTCTAAGGAATAAGGCCCCCGCCTTATTGTGTGCCCCTTAGAATCATTGTGAGTGACTGTCACAGCCGACCCTCATGGCATTGTGGGTCCTCTCGAACTAGGTAATCATTAACCTACAGTTCGAGCCATGACGAGAGTGCTAGTAGGTTGTGGTAGGGTTGTTGTCCACACCTCTCCCTCAACATATCTAGTAGTCTTGCGTGACCCCTTTACTCCATATGTGATTCTGGTCGGCAAGCTATCATCAGCCTGGATCATCAACAAATCATGTCAGAACATATCCATATCATATCATCCAATCAGATGCACTAATATCACAGTAAAACAATCAAACCGCAATGGCACACTCCCCGACTCGATCCAGAGTCCAAGGGGTTCCATCGATGCCTCTGCATCCTCGAGGTCCAAAACCCTACACACTTAGTAAAACCGAGTCAATAGCACCTGTCTATGTCAATGTAGTAAAACAACATATCATCAACCCATAACGCCTCATAATAAAAATCAGATTTTTAATAGCATAATAATCCGGATCACTTGCGAGCAAGTGTCCTCAAGGAATAAGTTTTCCCAGTGTGCCAGAGCGGGATGTTACATACACCCCCTCTTGGTCTAAACTCCTTCCCGGAGTTTCATAGTATAAATGTAGAAATAAAGTGTACCAAAGTATCGTATGTCTATCTATCAAACAAAAATGGAAACTGTTGGGGCATATCATATGCATCCTCCCAGGTCGCCGAGTGCGAACTATAATTGTCCCACTAGACCTTGACTTGCTCTATCGTTCAGCGTCGTAGCTGTCGAGCACGATGATCCAAGATGTGGATCGGCTCAGCCGTGAGCGCACCCTCATCTGACACCTGCAAGGTGCTCAAGTCAAATAATGTGAAGGATCACTAATCATAAAGTCTCAACAGAGACGTGAAATACATCATACATACGCCTCAAGAATCAGGCAAGGCTAGTCATCAGGCCACCGATCTCTCCTTTCCAAAACATCGTAGGATATAGTTTATGCCCCTTTTTCCAAAATAGATCGAACTCTTATGCAGTTTCAGCCGTAAAAAGACTCGATCGCCACAACATAACTATGGTCGACACGACACACATCATCGTAACTCTTATGTCGATCTTGCGCTTCCTTGATCCCTTGTCTTAAAGTTTTCATTTAATCTTCCAATTTTTTTTATTTTATTTTTTTCGCTTCCGATCCAACCTGGACCCTATTTGCAAGCCAATCTCAAATCAAGCGCCCAACATGGTCTCCCATAAATAAACTTGAAAGGTACTATCTTAATGGCACTTTGGTAGCTATTGTTATAGGTGAATTCTACCAGTGGAAAGAATTCTTCCCAACGCCTTTGTTGGTCGATCACGTACATGTGCAACATGTCCTCCAAGGTCTGGTTCGTTCGATCTTCCCATCAGTCTCCGGGTGATACACAGTACTAAAGTTAAGTTGGGATCCCAAGGCCTCTTGGAAACTTATCCAAAATCGTCTAGTAAACACCGATCCTCGATTAGATATAATCCTCTTAGGTACACCATGCAGCCTCACAATCTCACTGATGAAAATTCTAGCTATGTCAGGTGCCTGATACATCGTATGCATAGGAATAACATGAGCACTCTTCGTCAGATTGTCTACTACTATGAAAATCAAGTCATGTCTCCTTTCCATTAGTGGCAATCCAACAATAAAATCCATCGAAATAATTTCACATTTCTATATTCAGCCTGCGGTTGTAGTAATCTTGCTGGGTGTCTATATTCAGCCTTCACCTACTGACCTTCTAGACATAGGGCCACATAGTTGGCTATGTCTGCCTTCATTCCCTTCCATAAGAATAAGGTTTGAATGTCTTCCCTCATCTTCATGAGTCCCCGGTGAACCATGTATATTTCTCTATGACCCTTGCTTAGGATCAACATCCTCAATTCGCCGTTTGGCGGTATGTAGATTCAACTTTTAAACCTCAATAAACCATCACTATCAAATGAAAATCCCTCAAATCGTGGTACCATCCTTGAGTTTTGTCCAATAAACCCCTCGACCTCTTTGTACCAGTCATCGTCACGCTATAAAGTTATAATATTTTCATGTAGATTCATCTGAAGACGTAGCACCAAAAATAACTGCGGTCTCCGACTCAATGCATCTGCCACTCGGTTCACCGTTCCTTTTATGTAAGTAATATCGACGTCGTACTCACTAAGCAATTTTGACCAATGCCGTTGTCGCGCGTTCAGGTCGCTTTGCGTAAAGATGTGTTGTAGTCCACAATGGTCAGTCTTTAGTTCAAATTTTAGTCCAACAAGGTAGTGTCTCCAAACCTTCAAGGTATATACGATGGCTAACAACTCCAAATCATGCGTCGCATAGTTCTCCTCATGCCTTCTCAGTTTCCTGGAAATGTAAGCAATCACTCATTCGTCTTGCATCAAGACTTCGCCTAGGCCTTCCTTGGATGCATCAATGCATACCAAGAAGTCCACGTCCATGTCAGGGACCTTTAGTATCGGTGTTGTTGTCAATAATTCCTTGAGCCTCTGAAATGCTTCCACGCATTTCTCGGTCCAAACAAACTTGTTGTTTTTATTCTGCAATTCTGTGATCGGATTTTCTATCTTTGGAAAACCCTCGACGAACTATCGATAGTATCCTACTAAACCCATGAAGCTACACACTTCCGGGACATTCGTCGACGCAAGCCATTCCATAATAGCCTCGACCTTTGTTCGATCCATGACGATGCATTCGTCGGAGATGACATGCCCTAAGTAGTGAATCTTCGATTGATAAAAAGAGCATTTGGACAACTTCGCATACAATTTGTGCTCTCGTAGACACTGTAGCACCAAGTGCAAGTGGTTTTCATGCTCCTCTATCGTCCAAGAGTAGATCAAAATATCTTCGATGAATAC
This sequence comes from Picea sitchensis, assembly GCA_010110895.2. Classification (NCBI taxonomy): domain Eukaryota; kingdom Viridiplantae; phylum Streptophyta; class Pinopsida; order Pinales; family Pinaceae; genus Picea; species Picea sitchensis. Next base: position 23,609 of record SNQJ01S0162398.1, read on the forward strand.
TTGGATGAACTTGTCCAAGTACTCGTAGAACACCCCATTCATCAAACTCATAAATACCCCTGGGGTATTTGTAAGTCCATATGGGAAAACAGTAAATTCGTAATGTCCAAACCTCATCTTAAAAGAAGTCTTAGGGATTTCATCCTCGTTGATCCGTAACTGGTGATACCGTGATCGCAAATTGATATTGGAGAACACCATCGCACCCTTCATTTGATCGAATATATCATCGATTCTCGGCGATGGATATTGATTCTTGATCATGGCCTTGTTCAGTTGACGGTAGTCAATGCAAAGCCTCCATGATCTGTCCTTCTTTCGTATGAAAATAACAGGTGCACCCCACGGTGACACACTAGGACGTATCAGACCCAGGTCCAATAACTTCTTGAGTTGCATTTTCAACTCTTGTAACTCTGGAGTCGACATCCGGTAAGGCGTTCTTGATATCAATTCAGTCCCCAGTTTTAGGTCTATGGTAAACTCCAATTCCCTCTCCGGTGGCATCCCAGATAACTCCTCTAGAAATACATCTGCAAACTCCTTCACCACCGAAAGGTGTTCTAGACCTTCCGCTACTCCCTTCTTGTTTAACAAAAGGATCTCATAAGCTTACACCCCTTGTGGATACTCTCCCGTTACTGTAAGGAAGAGATGAATCTTAGGGAAACTCCTTGGTTCTGGCCTAAAATCACACTTCTCTATCCCTCGTCATCGACCAAGCTTAACCATTTTTTCTTACAGTTGAGTATCGCCTCATGCGATTCCAACTAGTCCATACCAATCACATCATCATAAGATCCTAGGATCTTAATGTATAGGTTGGCCCTTGTGACAAACTCTCCTAGGTTAAGGAAACAACCCATAACCTTTCCTCCAACCTTTTGTTTGGCTCCTGAATCCATCTCTACAAAGCTAAACTCATCATGTTTGACTACCTTTACCTTAATCATTTTTAGCGCTGCACCAGAAATGAAACTCTCGGTAGCACCGAGATCTATCAAAATACTAAGGGTCTGGTTAACAACGGTACCTGTCGTCTCAAGAATAGTCGACTCATGCTCTTCCTGGCGGTTATTCACCGCTACATGAATCCGATGGGCCTTGCCCATATCTCCCATGGTAGTGGGTCCAGTTGATCCAGATTCTCTAGTCCTCTCCACCGGGAAGTCACGCTGGTAGTGTGGCTCCCCACATGTCCAGCACCCCTTCTTTGGCCCAGTAGCCCTGGTACCCCAAGTAGAAGATGACGACCCACCGGCCTGGTACCCTAGTTTATTCTGCTAAACAGGCCTAAATTGCTACTGCTGGGGTGGATTTTGTTGCTAATGTTGTGGTCCCCCATAAGGGGTCTGCTGCTGAGGCATTGGTCGCCAAGTTGTAGCGAAAGGGGATCCCCTCTGGAAGCCATGATATCTCGGTGTATGTCTGGCTAGTGTCTGATGCTATTGTGCTCCAGATAACAACTACCCTGCTGGTCTCGCTGGAGTCCTGGTAGGACCCCCGCTGATAAGCTCCTCCTCTGCTATGAGGGCCTTCTGAATGACATCATGCAAGGTTGGAGGCATCAAAATCCTAACCTTTGCATGTAGGCTGTGGTTAAGGATGAACACAAACCTATTGACCTTATGTTTCTCCATGTTAATGTGTGGAGCATACCGGAGAAACTCCATAAAATAGGCCTCGTACTCGGGCACCATACGACCTACATTTCATAAGGCGTTGGAATCATTGATATGATGCTCAATGAATTCCTCTGAAAGGTACCTCTTTTGGAACCGTTACTCGAACAGTTCCCATGACACGTATTTGATGGCCTTGTTCAGTTGTGGTAGGAGCGTCTTCCACCATAGAAGAGCGCTCCTCTTCAGTTGAAATACTGACATGCAGAACTTCATGTTGGAGGTATAATTGCGAAGTGCGAAGAAAATATCCATGTTCTCCAACCATGCCTCGATGAATGCGCCATCCAGGGCACCAACGAACTTAGGAAGTTTTACCTTCTCGAGTTCACGGTGCATGCTATCAGTACCGACTGAAATGCATGGTGGAACCTGAGCGGGTGTTGGCGCCCTGGCCTCATCTATGTCCAAACGGTTGATTAGTGCCTCGGACATGCACTGAAAAGATATCATCATTTCGACTACATCACCAATTGCTATATTCTCCTGTCCGAGAACCTACTCGTCTCCCTAGAGGTTAGACCCCTCGGTCGTGGATGCTACTGGAGGCGTCACGCCTCCTCCCCTAGCACCCCATCGTCTGCCTCTGCGACATCCTCTAACCATGATTACCTGCATGCACACAAGTCAAATCGATTAGAAACAGTATAACCAAATCATATCAATGAAATCCATGTTGAGCCCAAGTTGCGGGTTGAACTGGCTCTGATACCATATCTGGCAAACCTCCTGTTTCATCTTGACAACAAGCCTCACATAACAAGTGAATTTTTTTTTGTGTGAGAGTGTGTGTGAATTTAACGATGTCATTATAATTGATGATGCAACATGATGATGAACAAGGCGCAAACAACTCATGCATCAACAACATGACAACCCAACATAGAAGCATATTAATCACCTAGAAGCAATGTACGAACTCAACCGACAAGAATAAAAATGACTACCCGCCCGTCCTACCCTGCAATAGTTAGGACCTCCAGGACATATAAGAAATGCTCAAGCCCAAGTTCCCATCGATTTTGAACATTTAATGTCTCAGGGCTGGCGAGTTCTGAGGAACAAGGAGGTGTCTACATCCCCCCCGACACAAGCAGACCAAGACTACTAAGATAAGGACAATAATCCCAACAACCTAACGCACCCGAAATTAATTACACAAGTAACTAGAACACTTGCAGTAAGAAACCAATCACATTGAACGTTTGCAAACTACGTACAACCATTAATTAATATTAAACAACCACTAATCAAGGCTTAAAAGGTCGTTATCTGAGGTTTAAAATGGCGTTAATTGTATATCGAGTTCCTAGTCTAACCTCCATTAGCCAGCGAGTTACCAACCGATCTTAATCATGAATTACGACTCAACTTAGTGAGCCTAGGATACAATCGTTGTTATTGTACAATCTAAATTTAACCTCAACATGATAATGAGCAGTTCTGATTTAGAAATTGTCACCAAGGTGCCATCTAAATCATCATTAAATGGACGTCAATAAGAAAATTTGAACTTCGACTGGGTTAATAATTGAAATATAAATAATCAATAATTACTTCTAACTAACTTTTCTAAATTATGAACTAGCCATTCATCAACCATCAAATAGTCATTAGAATTTAGCAAGTTTAATTACCATTTCCATCATCACAACCTAGTTGACTAATCTAATTAAATCGATATTATTTCCCTAACTATCGTTACCATCTAATTTAACATTAACGCAAATAAATGGAGCCAGTCTGAAATAGATTAACAATAATTATTATAAATTAATCACAACATTGCATTTAGAGATCTGTTACCCCTCATTGAAAAAGGCATGGATAGATAAACGTTGTTGTCAACCTGACAGGCTTAGCACTATCCATCAATATAAACTCACCTACCAGCGATATCCATTATGTCAAATGTCCAACAAATAAATAATAATAATAAATAAAAAGGTTGTCGGCCACTGACCTACAACTATGGTCTAAAATATAAGTGGATGTAGACAGGGGAGTGTCGTTTAATGCAAAATTGAATTCCATTATCCATTTAGAAGGAAATCATATCTTCTCTATTCAAAACAACTAAATGTTATTATCAACGCTAACCCATCAATAAGTAACATTGCCATAAATAATAGAGGGTGATCAGAACTATGGAGTCAAATAAATTCGTCGTGAGGTAAAAGAAAGGAAATTGCATTCATCAAAGGGGCAATTTGTCGTGTCACACATCCGCGGACGCAGGCTACGCTAAGGGCCAAACGAGGGTTTTTTAATTAGCAAACCCAGCTATGCTTTAATGGAAAAATCATGGTAGAATGAAGCAGCACACAGTCATTTTCTGCTGGAGTAATAATTAATCCAAGGCAAATAAAAATCTATAAGGCAGTAACCGAATTCTAGGTAAATAGAATATGTGTGTATGGTCTGAATGAATGTTGGAAATTATTCGATGACATGTTCCTTTGAGTGCATGATTCCTTAGCTGTGCATGTTTGGTATCGAGCTCTTTGATGGCCTTTCTTTTTCCGTTCACGCTAAAAAGGTCATGAGTGGAGTCAGGCACAAATCGATCCTCATCAGCCGAAAGAACCCTTGTTCGGTCTCCTGTTGAAGTGGCGACTCGCCTCCAACATAAGTTTGGCAAACCCAGGTGAATTCCACTTTCCACTGGACGAAGGAAAAGAGAAATATATAGAATATGACGGTTTTTTAGGCGTATAGAGAATGACATGGTCATCTAGCTTTGGTCCTCTCATCATTTGATTCCTGAAAGGCGGAACTTAAGAATGCACTGTTTGAGACTGGGCACGATCCCTCTTCTTTCTTTAGACTATCGTTTTGTTTGTTTTCTAGATGTCGATTGAGCATTTTGCTGAGTCTTGTTTTTACGCTTGTTAACCTTCTTCTTTTTGACGAGACAACTAGATGCGAATCTTTCTCTACCACCTAAAGGTAAACTCAAATAAAACGCAGCAGGCAACAGGGAAAAATCTACACTGTACTCGTTAAGGAACAACGCTAACAATGAGTAACTAAGGCGATACATATCCAGTGTTCAAGAGCCACGCGTTGCACAATAAGGCACTAATCGACAAGGGTTATACCACCATGCTTTTCCTTAAGGGAGTAACCCTCAAATTGTGGAGAGAATCTAGATAAATAAAATAAAATCAACCAAACTTCACTGTGATTCACCATGATTCATTCAGTCTGGCACGCCTATGTTTAACACTATTCACAGAATGTAATTGATTGGATCGCTGACTGAAGATACGCTAAACTAATCTATCCATACCTTGCAACACTGGAATCATCTAGCAAGTACGACTAGGAGTATATCTTACCACAATAGTTGAATGGCATCAGAAGGTAAAACGATATGCTTCAATAAAATTTAACAACTAGCAAATCGTTGAACGAAACCAGGATTTTTAGCAATCGTTCTATAAAATTTATAATTTGCAAATCATTGAATTAAAAATAGAGTTTCAACAATCGTTATATAAAATTTATCATTTTCAAATCATTGAATAAAAATGGAGTTTCAACAATCGTTATATAAAATTTATCATTTGCAAATCGTTGAATAAAAACTGGAGTTTCAACAATCGTTATATAAAATTTATCATTTGCAAATCGTTGAATAAAAACTGGAGTTTCAACAATCATTATATAAAATTTATCATCCGTTTATTTTTCCAATGAACAAGCAGATCCAAGCATAAGTCCTAATACCCACTACCAAACATAATGAAAAGTGTATCGTTGCCTGATTGCTTGCTCCGAATGCCGTCCCGCTCGCTCTGTGCAACTCCCGCTCGCCGACCGTCGAGACTTCACCGGTACCTCCCATCCAATGCTAGGGGTATTCTCTTTCCCCCGTAGCCCCCCGAGCCGCAAAGGGGCCACACCCACTGTCCATAGATTTCAACTAGCTCCCAGCTCGCCTCGCAAGGCAGAGCTACCACTCCTCTCCAAGTTGGGTATCCCAACTCCCACAAGTAAATCAGTCAAGCCGATGTTTCTGCAGCGTAATGTTACACGAACAAAATATCCCCTTCCTCCCTCTTCCTTCAATTTATAGAGTTTCAAATTTCCTCTTTCCTAAAATCTCATTTATTTAGAGTTTTAAAACTAAATTCCAAAAAAAATATTCTTCGTACAAGTGTCACCCATCCCCTTCATTTCTCCATTATTTATTTTCTTTAATTAATTAACTATGTTATTTCCCTCACCCAATGAGAGTTACTCCTAGAATCACTCCTAGGTGTCCCCAAATTCCCTTATAGGTTTTAAAGGCTTTCCCTATTATGAAATTGTTAATTCAATTAAAGTTAGAAAGTGATTAAATGGTAGATTTTTTACTAAGTTGACTTTCCGTTTTTTCCCTTCAGTTCCCTTTCCCTTTTTATGTTACCTCTTTTCCCTAGTTTCCTATTTTTTAAATTTTCCCTCTTTCCCCTTTTAATTAGAACTCAAAAAGGCAGGTGTGGAATTTAACCCCTTTTCCCTGTTATCATTAAATTAGTATATTTTAAATTATCCAAAAGATAAAACAATTAATTCCCTCTCTACATTTTATATCCAAAGATTTTATTTTTTTACGAATAAATTAAATTTCTTACTCCCTTCATGTTACAAGATTTTATGAAGATCCTACTTATTATTTAAGTTGTTTTTATTTAAATTATTATTATTATTATTATTATTTTAAAAGGTAGACTAAATTTTACCACTAGCGTAGTTTAGACTTAGACCTAGATTTTTTTTTGGGCAACATTTAATTAGGGAAATTGTTTCAAGACACTTAACACATTATTCATCCTAAGGCCATCTAGGTTCATTCCTCTATCATCACCAATGCAATGTGTCCTTCAAGACGCACTTGGTGCTCCAAGGGTGCCACTCGCCTCATTTTTTCCCTTGAGCGACATGCCCTTCAGGACGCACTACGTGGTCCAAGGGTGCCACTCGCCTCTTAATATGTTTCCTTTGTGCTACGTGCCCTTTAGGATGCACTACGGGGTCCAAGGGTGGCACTTGCCTCTTGAATGATTTGGTAGACATCAATAACCCCTCGAGTCAACACTCCGCCAGGTGAACTTGTGGGAGACTAAGGGCTTCTAAGGAATAAGTCCCCCACCTTATTGCGCGCCTCTTAGAATCATCATGAGCGACTATCGTAGTCGACCCTCACAACATCGTGGGTCCTCTCGAACTAGGTAATCGTTAACCTACAGTTCAAGCCACGTCGAGAGTGTTAGTAGGTTGTGGGAGGGTTGTTGTCCACACCTCTCCCTCAACATCTCTGGTAGTCATGCATGACCCCTTTACTCCATATGTGAGTCTGGTCAGAAAGCTATCGTCAACTTGCATCATCAACAAATCATGTCAGAACATATCCATATCATATCATCCAGTCATATGCACTAATATCACAGTAAAACAATCAAACCCCAATGGCACACTCCCTA
>SNQJ01S0162400.1:5476-21461 GCA_010110895.2 Picea sitchensis
ATGAAGTCCAGGCCCCACTGCTGGAAAGGCCCTGTGACCACTATAGGTTTGAGGGGAAGAGACTTCAATTGTTTTTTACCTTCGAATCTTTGACACTTGTCACATGTTTTCACAAACTCATAAACATCTGAAAATAAGGAATGCTAGTAGTAACCAGATCTTAGGATTTTGTGTGCCGTGGTTTTCCAATAGTGATGTCCTCCACATTCACTATTGTGAAATTCAATCATGACCTTGGCTTCCTCTTCTTGGTTTATGCACCTCAATAATAAACCTATGGGATTTTTCCAGAACAACAAGTTGTCATTGATGCAGAAATTTATAGCTTTGAGCTTCAAAGCCCTTCTTTGAGTCTTCGTCAAATCTGATGGGACTGATAAAGTTTGCATAAACTGAATAATATGACTGTACCATTTGCAATCAGCTAAGTGAGTTGAGACTTGCATTTTCTCACCTTCTTTACCCTCTGAAGATTGATCATTTTCTGCATTAATGCTTACCAAATTTATTTCGAGCAGCCTGCAATTTTCTTCTGCCAGAAGTTTGGCAAGGCCTTGACCCTTCACAAGTTTTTCTAGTTTGATTTCAACATCAACTTCAATCAACCTTGCTACCCACTTACTCCTTTTTCCATCAATGTCAGGTTGGACAAGAACATCTTTAACTGAGCTGGAGGGAACGAAAGCTATTACCTTTGCCTAAAGAATGTAAAATCTGAAAGATTTCAATGACTTGACAAGTGCATATGCTTTTTTCGCCAGCAATTCGTACTTTACCTCTGCGTCCCTCAATACCTTACTGAAGAAGGCAATCGGCTGCTCCTGATCATCAACATTTTTCTGCAAGAGGACTGCTGCGATTGTATCACTTGAAGCAAATGAAAAAATGTAAAATACCTTGGAGAAATCGGGGCTGATCAAAACAGGGGTTGTTTTGATGGCTTCCTTGATGGTATTGAATGAATGTCTAGCTTCTTCAGTCCACTTTACCTCAGAGTCCTTTCTCAACATAGCGGTGATATGCTTTGTGAGTTTAGAGAAATTTACTATAAACCTTCTGACAAAGTTTATAGTCCCAAGGAAATACTGAATGTCCTTCTTTGATCTAGGAAGAGACAGATTTTCAATTGCTGCTACCCTCTTTGGGTCAATTTTAACTCCATCAGCTGAAACAATATGCCTGAGTAATTTCCCTTCCTTAAGTGCAAAATTTGATTTTTTTGGATTAAGAGAAATGCCATACCTTCGACATTTCAGAAATGTCCTTTTTAAGTGTTGCAAATGAAGTTCATGGCTGCTTGAGAAAACAGTGATATCATCGAGATATATCAGGACAAATTTATCCTTCTCTCCAACGAAAGGAATGTCCATCGCCCTCTGGAATGTCTCTCTTGCGTTCATTAATCCAAAGGGCATATTCTCGTACATAAACGTTCCCCATGGAGTGGTAAAAGCAGTCTTTTCTTTATCGTCCAGATGGACAGCAATCTGGTTGTACCCAGAAAACCCATCAATAAAGGACATCACCTTTGATCCTGACACCTTCTGCAGAATATGCTCCATTTTAGGTAGAGGGTAGTTGTCCTTCCTAGAGAACTTGTTCAAATTTCTGAAGTCGACGCAGAGTCGTATCTCCCCATTCTTCTTCCTGGCCGGTACGAGATTCGCAATCCATTCTGAATATCTGAGAGGGATGATGATGTGGGCATCCAATAGTTTTTTAATTTCTCTTTCCATTGTAGGCAGCAACAAAGGATTGAAGGATCTAAGCTTCTGCCTGAATGGTTTTGTGTCTTGATTCAAGGGAATCTTATGCCAAATTACCTCTGTGTCAAAATTCTTCAATTCATCATATTTCCAAGCGAAAATGTCAGCAAACTCCTTTAGCAATTCACCATAATCAGCCCTTTGTTTTTGAGTCAAATGTGAGGCTAAGTCGACATACTTGGGATCTTTTTCGCTGGCTACATTATACTGCAAAATTTCTGAATCTTTTTCCCCACTTTCCAATTTGACAACCACATCATTACGATCGAACAACCTTTCCAACGGGACTAAACCTTTAGGAATTCTGTTGGTAGACAACTGGACTATTTCATGTGCTGCGATTTTGCTCCTGAATTCTGGCTTTTCAATTTCATTTTCATGTTCATTCTCCTGATCAATCTGCAGATCTGCAAACTCGTCTATCACTGCAAGAAATCTAGTGAGTTCAACATCATCTTCAAAAACCTTCCAAAACTTTACATTATCAGGGAGAGAGGGCCTATATTTAACTTGAATTTCATAAGTCAATTTATGAGGTAGAGGGGGTATGAATGCACAAGCCGACACAGCTAATGAATCAACCAATTCATTCATTTCTCTAGCTATAAATGAAATCTTAAACTCTGCAAAATCATGAATTGCCTTCAACACTTCATCTATGTATGCCTTCAGCCTAACATGCTTTGCCTGAAAGGACTTATTCACCTGTTGAATAATCAAATCTGCACCCCTGAACACCTGCATTTTTTTAATCTTCCTCTCTTTGGTTGCATTCAGCCCTAGAAGTAGTGCTTCATACTCAGCAATATTATTAGTCACTTTAAAATCAAGTTTAAAGGACAAATGAGAAGTTTTCTTGGAAGGAGAAATCAATAGCACTCCTGCTACTGATGATTATTTAGTGTAAGCACCGTCGAAGAACATGGTCCAAATATCATCTTCTATTATTTCTGTGGGCTGAACTGTAGGCTTTCTGAGCAGTAATGTATCAGGCAGTGAATCATCAATTTGCAAAATACAAGATCCCATACCTGTGTCAACCGAATAGATAGGATGATTGGATGGATTTTTCTCGTCATTGATTACATAAGCCAATTGAGATTCCCTATATAGCCTTCTGTTCACCCCTCCAAAGACAGGGATAGTAGCATAGGAGAGATCCATTTGAATAGTGCCACCTAACCTCTTCATCCACGATCTTGACAGCAGGCATCCGAATTTAGGTGGTATGTCTGCCACTACTATATCCATAACCATAGTCTTCATGGATGCTTGAGTTAAGGTTATAGCCAAGTCCTTAATCATCCCAAGACATTTGACTTTCCGAGAGTCAAAAGAGGAAAGATCATGATAAGACTTGGTGACCTCTAGCTCAAGCTCCTCCATGACCGCCTTTGGCATCAAATTGTGCGAAGCATCGGAGTCCAACAAGTAGTTATGCAGTTTTTTCTCATGAATATTTAGAGAGATGTAAAAGGGAGGACATCTTTCATCTCTGTCTTCAATCATTTGGCCCAGCGTAATGATTGGATTTTCATCATATATGTTGAGGATATCAGCAGAAAGAGATGCAAATTGGGGATCTAGAGTTTTGAGAATATCCCTTTTGAACATTTCATTTTTCATCAGCTCGACTAGAGGAATAGGAATTTTAATTTTTTGTATTTCAGCCTCAAAATTAAAAGAATATGGAACTTTCTCAGAAGCTTTGTCAGAAATCTTTACCTAATTTGAAGAGGGTTCCTGATTTCTTTGTTGTTCAACAGGAGGCTGACTTTCAGGAGTTTGATGCTTGACAGGGGCAATAGTCTTTTTTGGAGGAGTTGATGCTTTTACCTTTGAAGGCTTTGCTTGCTGATTTTCTGATATCTGATCTTTTTGCTTAATAGGGGCTGTGCTCTTTTCAGGAGAGGCTGGTGCATCTTGTTGAGCGGCATCGGATTTATATCGGAGGTTATATCTATTTTAATCTTCTGCTGTGAAAATGCCATCATCACGAAGATTATCTTCTGTTGTGAAAATGCCATCATCAAGAAGATTATTTTCTATCTATTTAGTCATCAATGATTCCTCATAGTCATGTTGTGTTAGATAAGATTTCCCTGTCTCTTCTCCAACACAATGGATGTTACCTTCTCCACCTTCCTGATCTTCACCATCGTCTTTGTCCATCACAACATTTTGAAGGGGGACCTTTATCCTCTGATCTTCAGTAGGATTCTTTTATCTTTGCAAGATCTGAATTGGATGGTTATTTGTTCTGAAGTTGTTGGGATTTTGATTCGGATTTCTACCTACAGAATCATAAGTGCCCCTTCCCTTCACAGGTTGCTTATTTTCAATCTTGAGCTTAGATATCTTAGAGGTCAGAGACTCTAGCATCTTAGCCATTTTGTCAAACTTAGGATCAGCACTTGATGAAGAAGAAGCCTCACTCCTTAGCCTTCTCCTATCAGAATCTCCTTTCCGCTTCTGAGAGGATAGAATATTTCATTCGATCTTAAGGGCAGCATATTGCATGAGAGATAAGGATGGTGATCTCCTTTCTCTTAACAATAAACACAAATTTGAGTTGAAAGCATCAGAATATGTGATCTTAGCAGAAGCATCTGAAGGTTTTATCTCTGCTGGTATTTTGCCATACATTCGGTTGAATCTTTTAGTGAAATCGGAGACTGACTCAGAACTTTGTTTCCTTAGGTTTCCAAATTCTGTGATATAGTAGACAAAATCCCTTCTGTCACCCCAATGTTTCAAAAATATCTCATCTAGTTGCTCGATTCCAGCTATGGAACCGACAGGGAGCTCTTTGAACCATTTCCTAGCATGGCCATCTAGGCTTTGGACAAAGACTCGTGTCCAAACATCTTCTTGTTCAATATTAATATTTTCAGCATAACTGTAAAAATCCTCAATATGTTCTTCAGCAGACACATCACCTTCGCCTGTGAATTTGGGCATATACTTCTGATAATCTCCTGTTGGCATGGCTGCTACTGGGTTTGGCAGTATGAGTGGTGCATACCTAGCAGCTAGGATCTATTGCATCTTCGTCAAAGGAGGTGGTGCAGCCATAATTATCAAAGGTGGAGAAGGTGATGGTGATTTCTTTTTCAAGTTTTCAACACTGGAGGAATGCGAAGGAGGTGAATTTTGTAATGGAAAAGAGGTATGATATGAAGCTCTGTAAAAATTTGCAAGCTGTCCAGCTAAATTTTCCTCACCTTTAGCAACTAGCTCTTGGAGGAGGTGTTCAACAACAAGGAGACTAGTATAAATGTTCAAATGATCCTCTTGTTGCTGAAAGTGAAAAGACTCAAGAGAAGAAGAACTGTGGCTTCTTTCTAAAGTCTCGGGTATTTTTCCAATCAAATTTAAATCTATCAATTTATCATCATTAAGATTTTTCTGTTGATCAAAAAGAGTTTGTTCTTCTACAGAATTTACAGCTGTTTTTTCATCAATGCTCTCTGAAAAGAACTCAAATTTTCTGTAGTAGATTTTCCAGAACCGAAAAGAGGATTACCTTCTGATTTTGATTTTGAAGTTTGACCTTGAATGGTCTTTCCTTTTTTGAGAATTTGTTCTGGATTGGACACTAGCGTGGCAAGTGATTCTTGAGGATTCGCCCTAGTATTGATCCTCTTAGGACCCAGGATGAATTTGTGGAGTCTCCAGATAGATAATTACAACCAACTGAAGTGTCTAATCTTTGTCTATCATCAAAGATCATCTCTGTGTCGTATCCCAGGAAAGCAGAGCTTGAATTTCATCTCCCCGACAACGGCGCCAATTTTTTATCACTCCAAGAAACTCCTTAGGGTTGTAGACTAAGGATGCTTGGTAACTTAGAAATAATGGTTTTTATGTGTTTGGGACAATGGGGTCTTTAATGATCAATGAAATAAACCACTCATCACACATCTAAAGAAGCAGTGCTTTCAGGAAACAATAATCAGATCCAATAATTTGAAAGGGGGGATGAAGAACACTATTCTTGATTGCCGAGTACAAATGAATGTAGGGTTGAATGCAAGATAGAGAGGAATCCTTTAATTTCATGTCTATGAGCTCAATAAAGAGATAAGAGTCTTCATGAACTAAAATAAACTGAAACAAAGTACAAAAAAGGAAAGATGAACAACTCTGATATTGAAAATGAAAGGAAACTGAACTTTATTTCTACAAAAAGAGTCTATACAGTGGCATAAAATATCTCCCAGTTTGAACCCTTGTCTTTTAGCAAAAATAGGCATTTATAGCCTCTTACAATTAGTTTTACAGATCCTAAAAACATGGATCTATGTTTAAAAATAGCAAGTCAAATCTAATTAAACAACTTGATAATAAATATTTAACAACTGAACTATCATTCGAAATGTCTTCAATCTCAAAAATTCACCATCTACATCCTTCAGCTCCTGGAATATGTGATGTGATGAAATATGGCAAGACACCTATCTTGACAATTGGTTTTCTTTAATGTTCATAGTCGATATTTGGGGAAATTTGTTTTGCATGTAGTTCCCAAAATTGCCTCGAACCTCTGATGTTGAGTCCTTTGCAAGCACGTTGTCATCGCCCTGATACTCTGGAACTCTTTTATAACCTGTGAGAAATGACCTTTTCCATCCTTGGCTTCCAAAACTGCTTTTCCTTCTTTCACCAACTAACGAGCTTTATAATTCGCTAGTTAGCTGGTGAAAGCACTGCCTTTCACCAACTAACAGGTCATAAAATTTCGCTTTGCCCTGGTAAAAGTTCTGTGTGAGCCAAAAATGAACTTTCACCTACAAAATGCGATTTCAATCAAAAATTCAATGTGTCTGTGATTTCTCCCCTTGCATGTTTACAACAACCTGAGAAAGCACCTTTAAATCTGGGTGGGACTTTTACTTCAATCTCCTTATCTTCCTTTTAAGGCGCTTTGCAAGCCACCATAGACTATTGTAATCTTTGGTGATCTTCTGTTTTCTTTTATTCTCTTTAACACTTTCCCGAGCTAGTCTTTCAAATGCAGCGTTGGTTTTTGCAAAGTTATCAGACAACTTCTTGTACCTTTCTTTGATTACCTGTTCCAAGACCTCTTGCTGAGCGATTACCTCTTTCAGATGCTTGATTTTCTGAGTTTTCTTTGACTTAGAGCTCTTTGAATATTCCCCTACCTCTGTGTGAGTAAAGGTTTCACACTCCTGTGCAGACTCGAAGGTGTGATCAGGGCTTTTGATGTCAGGGCTCTCATCCTCTTGTTTAGGTTCTGAGTTTGTGTAGGGCAGGTTTAATATGTTTGTTCTTTTCTCTATAGGCTGTTCTGTAGGCTGCTCTGTAGTAGTGTCAAACTTTAACCTTTTCTTTGACCTGTGGGATTTCACACCAGAGATTCTATCTTCTGGAGGTCCTAGCAGGATCCTCCTCTTCCTCGAATTTCTTTGAGGAGTCAATTGTTTCTTTGCACCTTTCCCTTGTTCATTTACGAGTTGAGTCTGAGTTTCAAAGCCCTCCCAAAATAGGAAATGCTACCAACTCCTTCCCTTTTGTCTTAATTCTTCCAGAATGATCAGTTTAATAAGGCCAAAGTGGCACAAAGTACTCTTCAAGCTCAGGGGTTGAGCCCTGATCTTTTTACATACCTTAGTTAAACTCTTATGTAAGAAAAAAGGTAAATTGAGAAGAGTCTTACCTGTGAAATGGTCTAGGAGCTTGAAATGATACATCATGAGCTTGTCATACCTGCCCTCCGAGGTAATGTAAAGTTGGATACCCTTAAACAGATCCTGCCAATCATCTTCTAAATGTGAAACGGGCATGCTCTTTTTCCATGCATTATGCCTGAACTCTTCCTTCAAATAATCTTTGTAGTTTAAGTTTTTGGTGGCAGTGGTTTTGAACCAACTCAGGCCAGATCTTGGTAGGTTGGTTGCTGCAGCAATGATGACTTCATCTACAATCATTTCCAAGGACCCAACACGAACCTTATTCCCATCAAAATTTTTGGCAAAAGCCTCTGCTGTCGACTGGTGGCAACCGTTCTGCAGCTTTTCAACAAATTCGATACATCCTGCATTGGAGAAGTGTTTCTGTACTTCTGGGTGTGTCTGTAGGAAAGATAGGATGTCCAACTCTTTTATAAGTAGAGAGCCACTGCGTCTCCTCGCCATTTTTTGCTTGAAAACCCCAACAATTCTGTATACCAACCCTGCAAACTGTTGTTCGAGCCGAGGTCTTGCGCTGTTGAAAGCACTCGAGAGTTAGCTCTGTTTTCTAACATTAGAAACTTAACAAACCTTCGTGAAAAATGTGTGATATGGAAGCAATGATCTGATTTGATGTTTTCATCCCGGAAGTACAACTTCTGTACCTGCGCTAATGGATTTGAACTTGCCATCCCCGACGCCATGATTGTGGAGCATGAGCTTCTGAACCAGATCCGATTTGCAATCCGACTTGGACGTGGAACTCAAGATTTCATGATTATCCACTTTCACCAGTGCGTCTTTATTGATTTCATGACGTGAGTTGATCGTATCATGATTTGATTTTTGAAACGTGGATAAACGCACGTGATTCCCTCTTTCTTCAGCCAACGGCCCGTGGAAAATGCCCCTTAGCTGTTGAAACTTACCACTTTCACCAAAGCACAATCCGCTTTCACCAGCGCACAATCCTGGTGAAAATTTCCCTTAGCTGTTGAAACTTACTGCTTTCACCAGCGCGCCACCCCGTGAGAACTGAACCTTAGCTATTGAAAGTCTTCACTTTCATCAACGCACAACCCGCGACAATGTTTCTTTGGATGTTTTGAAAATCAACACTTTCACTAGCGCATGGACCTATGAGATATGCTCCTTAGCTATTGAAAGTCGCCACTTTCACCAGCTAACACTCATCTTTTAAATACACGTTAGCTGTTGAAAGCAATTCATGAAAACTTTGAAAAGAAGACTTTTATGGGTCATCTTATTTCTAAGACAAAAACCAAAACCTAAGTTTTGCAGCTAGAAAAACTCAAAACTAATCTGAGAAAACTACCAATAGCAATGCTATCCACCACAAAATGTGACCAAAGGGACGGGTTCATTTTGGGATCTAACAATATCCACACATTAGCCATCTAGCTAGAAATCACCTTCAACACTATTGGTTGGCACTCTAGGATAAAAACACCTCCAACACTACTGGTTGGCATTCCAGCTAGTAACCTCCGATACTATTGATCGACACTCTAACTGGGAATCATCTCGACACTACTAGTCATCCCTCCAGTTAGTAACCTCCAATGCTACTAATAAACATTCTAACTGGAAATCAACTTCAATCACATAGATTGTCCCTCTAGTTGGTAACCCTCCGACTCTACTGGTTGTCACTCCAACTAGTTTGCACATCAGTATAACATGCGTACCAGACTATTTCACTGGAGTAGAAATATCTCAGTGTACCAAAATATTTCACTAGATTAGAAATATCTCAAAGTACCAAAGTATTTCACTAGAGGAGCTATGTGTTCCAGACTATTTCACTAGAGTAGAAATATCTCAATGTACCAGACTATTTCACTAGAGTAGCAATATAACAACATACTAGAATATTTCACTGGAGTAGTTATGCGTACCAGACTATTTCAATGGAGTAGATATGCATACCATAATATTTCACTGGAGTAGCAATATCACAACGTATCATACTATTTCATTGAAGTACCTATGTGTACCAGACTATTTCACTAGAGTAGCAATATAACAATGTACTAGACTATTTCACTAGAGTAGCTATGTGTACCAGACTATTTCACTAGAGTAGAAACTATAACAAATCATACCTTGTCACAAGGGTACGTCCTTCCGGCCCACATCAAGCTTATCCCTGAAGTACTCAAACTTCACTCTTGACAGAGGCTTGGTCAACACATCGACTATCTTCTCCTTAGTATCAACATACTGGAGCTTCACTGCTCCCTTCTATACCATGTCTCAGATATAACGGTACTTGATCTCGATATGCTTTCATGAAACACTAGGTTCTCTGTCAGCTTTATGTAACTCTGGTTGTCACAAAATATGCAACTATCCTCTAACTCGAGATCAAACAACCCTGCAAGTAACTTTCGAAGCCACACTGCTTCACTACATGTTTAGCAACCTGCTATGTACTCTTCCTCGACCATACTGAGTGCCACACATGTCCGCTTCCTGCTAAACCATGAGATCATAGTGGATCCCAAACTGAAGCAACATCTGGATGTACTCTTCTGATCCACACCACTATGAACCCAATATGCAGTAGCATAGCCTTGCAGGCTTATCTCACAATCTGAAACATATCTGAGACCATAATCAACTATACCCTTATGTACCTCATCACATGTTTTGTTGCAACTAGGTGAACACATCTCGGCTCATCCATACACTGACTCAAGGTGTTCACCACAAAACACATATCTGGTCTCGTGTTCGTTAAGTACATCGAAAAACCTATTATATGTTTGTACATGGTGGCATCTACTACCTTTGAAGTTGTATCACTCAACAACGTCAAATTCGTCACCATAGGTGTAGGCATGGCTTTGCACTCCAACATTCTGAATCTCTTCAGAATCTCTACAACATGTTTTCCTTGACTAAGGAAAATCTCATAAAGTCTCTGCCATACCTGTAGACCCAAAAATTAATGCATCATACCCATATATTTCATCTCGAACTCTGCAGTAAGTTTCCTCTTACACTCTACGATGAGCTTCTCATCCCCAATTATAAACAAGTCATCCACATACAATAGTAGTATCACTGGTCTACCATCCTCAACCTTACAATAAAGGTTGGGGTCTTCTTTACTCTTAGTAAAGCCCAATCTCATTAGGAAACTATCAATCCCGTAGTACCATGCTTTGGGTGCTTACTTTAATCCATATAAGGCTTTCTTCAACTTGCACACATGAGACTTCCTCTCATGTGTCTCAAAACCTTGTGGCTTCTCCACATACACTTCCTCTTCACTCACATCATTCAGAAAATATGTTTTCACATCCATCTAATGAATATTCCATTTCATTAATGTAGCTATTGCAAGAATGGCCCTGATCGAAGTGTATCTTGCCACAGAACAAAATGTCTCCTCATAGTCTATTCCTTCTTTTTGGGAGAATCCACGTGCCACAAATCTTGCCTTATATTTCTCAATGCTTCCATATTTTGAATGTTTTATTTTGTAAATCCACTTTGAGATTACCACCAAATTATATATCGGTCTTGGAACCACATCCCACACATCATTCTTGATGATGGAATGGTACTCCTCAATCATGGAATCCTTCCATTCTTTCTTATCTGTCGCCTCTTCATAACAAGTAGGATATGCATCAATAATTGCACTAAGCAATTCCATGTAACTGGAATATGGTTTTGGCTTCTTGATTTCTCTAAAAGTTCCATCTGGAGCACCATACTTCTCTACATCCTAAATGATCTCACGAGTTGTTCTTCCTTTCTTGGGGTGGATCTTCATGTCTCTATGGTTTCGTCATGCCATGATCTTCTGTATCACATTCTTCTGGTACAACATTATTATCTTCCTCTGCATTTGCAATCCTAGGGGCTACAGGATCTTCATCATGGACCTCATCTAAATGATTCTTCCTTGATCTGCTGAAAGTTGTATCTTCATTGAAGGTGACATCTATGCTATTTTCGATCCTCTGATGACAAGGAATGTAAACTCTATATGCCTTCGATGATTCATTGTATCCCAAAAATATTCCCTTCTTTTCTGAAGGGTCCAACTTTGATCTCTTCTCCTTGGGAACATGTATGTAAAATGGGCAACCAAAAATCCTCAAGTGGCTGACCTCTAGATTTTCTCCTGAAAACATTTCCTCACGTGTCTTGTTCCCAAGTGCATGATGAGGACTTTTGTTCTACACATATACAACAGTCTTGGCCGCTTCTTCCCATAGATGCATTGGTAAGTCTTAATCATGGATCATGGCTTTTACTACTTCCATTATTGTACGATTATTTCTTTCTGCCACACCATTCTGCTGAGGATTGTAGGGAGTAGTGAGCTCCCTCTTAATCTCGACCTCTCTATAGAATGTCTTAAAGTCATCTGAGGTGTACTCTCCTCCATTATATGACCTCAATATCTTTATCTTCTGTTCAGATAGGTTTTCCACAATCACTTTGAATTCTTTGAATTTTTTGAACACTTCACTTTTTCATTTCAAAAAGTAAATCCAAGTCTTACATGAATAATCATCAATAAAAGAAACATAGTATACATACTCGCTTACAGAGGAGGCTGACAATGGTCCACACACATTTGAGGGAACAAGGTCCAAGACTCCTTTTTCTTTGTTGTCACTCCTTGGAAAGGGGTTCTTCAAATTCTTGCCTTGAGCGCATCCCTTGCATATGCCTCCATGACTATCTTGAATTTCTGGAAAACCTGTCACCATCTTGCTCATGATTGGTAATGATTTGTAGTTAATGTGAGAAAGTATTTTGTGCCATAACTCACTCGGATTGATAGTGTTGTGCACCAATGTTGAATCTGAGTGTCCTTTTAACTTGTATAGTCCTCCTTCTTGGACACCAATCAAAATTGCTTCATTGATGGTCTTTCCTCTTTGCCACATGAGAACTTCTCCATATACAAAGGAAAATCTAAATCCTTTCTCTTCCAATGATGAGATAGAAAGGATATTTTTCTTCAATCCAGGAACATATAAAATATTTGTCATCTTCAAGGGTTTTCCTGAATTCAATTTGTAGGAAGCTTCTCTTACGCCTTTGATGGGGTATTGATAATCATCTCCTAGCTTCACCTTATGACATGACTCTTTTTGAAATAAACTTGAAAGTGAGTCCTTATAGTTGGTCATGTGCTTAGAAGCACCACTATCAATAAGCCAAGTGTCATTTCCATGAGTGATTGTTTCAGTAAGCGCTGATATCAAGACATATTATTCATCCCATTCTTATTTTGCTCTCTTTTGAATTGGTTCATCGTCTTTTGCGACATGCGCATGATGTCTCTTATTCTTTCATTTTCTGACCTGGTCTCTCACATTACGACAATTCCTTACAATGTATCCCAACTTGTGGAAAATGAAATATTTGAAGGTTGAGTAATATCTCTGAGACTTTTGTCCTTTATGGAACTTCTTCGATGATGATGAACCTCTTTCTTTCATTTCCATTTCCCTGCATGAGATGAAAGTGCTTGATCATCATCGACTAATTTCTCTTCTCTTGAAGCCACTGTGGCTTCTTCTTGAGTGTAGTCCTCCAAAAGTCTGTTGAACTTAGTTAATTTCTTACTTGAACATATTCCTTGAATAAATGGTTCCCATGACCTTGGGAGACCATTTAATGTGGTCACCACTAATTGTGCTTCTTCGACTGAATCTCCAATAGCCTCAAGTTGCTCCTTGATCTAGGATACTCATGTGAAGTAGGATTGGATCGATTCTGAGTTCTTCATCTTCAGATTCTTTAGTTGTGTCCTCAAGGTCATCTTCTGGTTGATGTTATTTCCTTAAAATAATTTGGATAGAGCATCAAACATCTTCTTGGGAGTATTCATTGATGATACATGAGGGATCAAGTTATCCTTGATAGAATCAACAATGATTCTCTTTGCTCTAACCAGATTCTTCTTTTGTCTTTCTTTAGCTTCATCTCCCTTTGGCTCTTCAATTTCATTCTCAATAAATCCTTCTAGGTCATTTTATTCTAGAATGAGTTTGATTCTATACTTCCATGCTCAGAATTTGTCAGCTCCCTCAAGATTCTCATCAATCTTAGTGCTAGGAGTCAAGTTGTCCGGGCATTGGAAATATTACGAAAACAATATATTTTGCAAAAATGGGATTTGAGCTTACCAGAGGGTGAAATATGCCAAGGAAACCTTCTTTCTCCAAGAAACATCTTCAAATCAGCCTCTGAATGCCAAACACCTTGACTTAGGGTTTATGAGGAAACACTAATTTTCCAACCTTAGAGAATTTCAGATCTGGACCGGGGGAAAGATGCAACATACTTAGGCTACCTCCTTGGTGGGTTCAGAAAGTGCTTAATGAGCTTAATAATGGGAAAAACTGAAGATCTTCCTTCCAATGGTTAGACTGTTGTGAAGGAAACCAACTCTAATATGATGTTAAATTTTTTGTGTGCTCATTTAACCATAGACAATATCACACTATTGTCACCCAACCATAGGCACAAATTCCACCCCCGAGCACTTTAACCTTTACTTAGAATAATTTCGAGAAACCTACTCTAGAACCAACAAATAAACTTAGCCACAATACTGTTGTAGCAGTAGCACAATAATCATACAAAGATAGCATACCTTATACCAAGAGAAGCACAATAGAGATACCAAAATGATTGTTGCACTATTCCTCCATACTTGCGCCCTCTCCAACTGCAACTGTTGTTCTCCAACCTTGCGCCCTAGCTTCCACTACAGTTCCTTCTTAAACTTGCACACTAACTGAGTGAGTGTGTACAAATGAGCTAGACGCCTACCTATTTATAATGTCGTGTCTAGTTGATTGGGGTTGACTTCTCCATCTGGATGCATCTATTACTTTATTATTAAATTTATTTTGAGGCTGACTTCTCTCCTAGGGTTTTCTAACATATGTTTAGCGGTTCTCTTACTTCTGTAATATTCTATTCTAAGTCAAAGGTTACACATGGAGGTTAATACCTCCTGTAGCTACCAAAACATCAACAAACATGAACCTAGTTGTCATTCTCAATATTGTTTGGAAATAATTTTCTCCAAAAAATTATTATGGATCTTTGAGAATGTGACGATATTGATGTTAAAAATGAAAATATAGGGGTACTTAAAAGAAAATAGAACAAATAAGATAATCATAACCCTAGTTTTTCCAAGGATAGATAATTCGCAAACACCATAGTGAACTCAACACCCAATGCTATGCTATAAGTGAATCACCCTTCTACTATGCATAAAGAATTCAAAACTCCTTATGTATTTTTTTATAGAACTATGAAATTTTCCTCCAAGCTACTTGAAAACTAATTTATCCAACATAAATAACTATCATCTTTACAATCTAAAAAAATAAAATAATAACTCTATAATGTCTTCTTAAAATTAGTGTTGTCACTTAAAAATATACAAGAAGACCATACCTAAATTTCCTAAAAACAAAAATCAAAAGCATGTTAGAAAAGGTGATAGTAATGCCATCATCAAATATTACAAAGTTTGTTACTAAACATAGATTATATTACGGATGCAAACTCTACATAAAAATATAGGAATAACTCACACTACTGAATTCAAATGTGAGGAAGATTCAACTACTTAAATTAAAAAATATATATACCATAAAGTTCTACCTCTTAGTAGGAAAGACTTTATCCTTTAAGGAGGAGGAGAAAAATCAAACTAACTACAAACATTCAGGTCTATAAAAATGTGAGAAATTTCAACAACCCAAATCTATTTAAACAAAATGACAATATATTGAACAGAAAACAAGATGAAATAAATGTGGAGCAATGAAATCTGATCTATAACAACACAAATATGATTAACAAGGAAATTTCAACCAATCAATAGCTATCATGAATGAAATTCAAAAAATGTAAATTGGTAAATTCAAAAAGTGTAAATTGGTAAGTCAAGGCAGCTTAATGTTGAAGCCAAAAACAAATAAATTTGAAAGAAAAGTGAATCAATGTTAGCATATCAATTATTAACATACAACAATGACATATAAATTTCATTTCCTTCGACTATGTTGTAATACAAATTTTAATAATTGTTTTAAGAATGGTGAAAGAAAACATAAGATTGGTATTTCAAAGAAGTTTTGATGATGCTTAAAAACATAAAAAACTACGATCATGCTTAAAAACATAAAAAACTACACGAGTATAGATTTTGTTATTACTTCAAAATATACAAATTTTTAAAAATTTCGGAAAGAAAACTTAAGATTAGTATTTCAAAGAAGTTTTTGATCATGCTTAAAAACATAAAAAAACTTACCATATACTTAAATTAATTCAAAATATACAAGAAATGTCATACTTAAATTACTTGAAAACAAAATCAAAAGCATAAATCAAAAGCATATTAGAAAATGTAATAATGATGACACTATAAAAGAAAATAAAGTTTGTTATTTAACAAAGACTAGCAAACTTTAAATAGAAGAACTCACATAATTAAATTCT
>SNQJ01S0162401.1:0-17332 GCA_010110895.2 Picea sitchensis
ACCAAAAACGATGACAATCTAAGCAACGAAAGAGGTGTTTTCACACTTGCAGTTGTGAAAACTGAAACGAAATTGAATTGCAATGGTCGCAAAAAATGAGACTAATGTCTAAAAGCAAAATGCGACAATGATTTGTCATAATATGACAAGGGGTGTAGGCAGCTTTTTGAGAGCGATCAAAAAAATGGGTTGGCTGCCAACACCATGATAAGACAATGAAGATCAATTCAAAACTGCATCATATACCAATGAAACCACATCGATCCATCTTTATCTATGAATCATGTATCAATGATAACTCATTGATCCATATTCATCAATATGCTATGATAAGACATGTATAAATCAAACCTTTAACCTTTGACATCATTCAATCATCCTTTGGCATCAATCAATTCCTTGACATCAATACTTTTACCTTAATCAATTAATTAACCTTTGGCATCAATCAATTCCTTGACATCAATTAATTACTTAACATCAATCCTTAAACCTTTGACATCAATGACAACATGATCCAACAATCTCCCCCTTTGGCATTGATGAAAATACCAACATTGATGTCAACACCAATCATTGATGTCAACATGTAGACAAGGCATGCTCTACATCAATAGTCATCAATCACACCAATGTGACTATCTCTCCCCCTTTGACATCAATGTAAAAGGGTCATTCTCCTCTAGGGGCTGCTCCCCTTGCTTGAACTCTCCTTGGGGTTGCTCCTCCTACCTGAATAATCTCTCCCCTTTTTGAACAAGGGATATCACTCTGATGTAATGTTTAAAATGCATTGCTCATAGTCCCCCTGTGACCATTGCTCCCCCTGGAATTATGCCTCTGTGCTCTTTCTTCAAATATAGGGCTATTTTACCAAGTATGCATATGATAAATATCTCCTCCTAGAATCATGGGAAAAATAATGACTCCCCCTATCTTCTCTACAAAATGAAAAATATGCTACCACATGATGATCGTTGGACCTGCCCATGCATCAAACTCATGCCATAACAAACATCATGAAGCAAAATATATGTCAATGAATTAACAAATACATCATGTACCAAAACATGTGCCAATAGTATACCAATCATATGCCTCCATCAACATGCCAACCATGTGCATCTACCAATAGTATGTCTCCATCGTGAGCCAAGTATCAAAATCATGAATCTCAATCAATCAAGTGTCTAAACTATAACATCTCACATGTCATGTACCAAAGTATCAATTAATACCAATGGTGTACTTCTATCCAAGCACTATCATCCAAACATATACCATCTACGAGAGTACCAAACGTGTACATCAACATGTATCACTACTTTTACCAAGCAAGTACATCAACCATGCACCAATGCATGTATGCCAAATCCACAAAGCATGTGCCAATCAAACTGCTAGTAGGTGCTTCTACCAATGTACTAGAAGTGTATCAACTCATCAATGATGTAAAACATGATCACCTCACCAACTGACCAACTACATGACCCAATATTTAGTCCAACCATATGCCAAATGCATGCACCAAGATATCCAACAAAAAATGCTTCAATAATACATCATAATATATATCAATGAAACTCAAAACATGTACCAACCATGTACCCCAACAGATCAACCTCAATCCTCCATTTACTATAGGAAATACTAAGCATCCAACAATACATGTACTAGTAGTGTGCTTCAATAGATTAATGACATATCTATCTAGCATCATCAAGATATATCACATAGAAAAGGTGACATAACTTAACTGCCATAACCAGTATTGTTCTACAATAGAAAATGCCTCAATCCATACTCATGGGGTAGTGCCACGCCTCCAAGATGGACTTTTTATTTTGTATCATCACCTTACATAATCCAATATGTAATCATGAAAACCTATAGCAAACAATGTTAGAACTTGCAATAAACTATGTCAAACCCTGCATCACAGAGTTATACCATCACATCAAGATGCAACCAATGTGCATAGCCCCTTTCCTTAGGCTTTACCACATATGCACGGCCTACTGCACAGATAGCTCGCGTATGTATGCAACCTATTCAAGGTCAGCATAAGTATGTATGTGACTGATACCACTGTCACCCACATATGCTTTAGTAGATGACACACTTGAGCCTCCCTTAAGGATTCCATTTTTCTCTGGTTGTTCAGTCTTCTTCACCCACTTCTGAAGGTGTCCCTGCTTCTCAGAACTTGATCTCTAATCTTCCATATTTTCAGATATGTCTCCCTTCCTTACTTCATTCCTTCTTCTAGTCATGCTATATGAAGTCCTCATCATGGAACTTCTTCTTGTGTTCCAACAATCCTGGGATTTGTGGCCAAATCCACTACAGCTATAGCATCTTATGTTGTGACAGTGAACAACAATGTGTCCTACTTGATCACATCTCCAACACCTTATGGTGTTATGAAATCTTCCATTTTCTCTCCTTGTATAAGTATTGCATTCCAAAGCTTTGTGACCATATTCATTACATGAATAACATTGACCATGAAAAATAGTTTTATATCTTTGCTTTGATGTCCATATTCTTTGAGGTGTAAGGATGGTTGCTTGATGTCTTCCTTGCTTTGTTCTTTTGAAAATTTCCTTCCCTTGTGTATATGTTTGACTTGCAACATCATCTTCATCCTTTGAGAGTGAGGGACTTACCTCATGCTTCTTTGAGGTGCTTTCTTCTACATGTGTAGCTTCTCCCTTGTATCCAAGACCTAATTTATCATTTGGTGATCTTTGACTTTCCAAGATCTCATTCAAGATTTGTCAACTATTCAAGAATTTGTTTGACTTCTCTACTTTCTTTCTAAGATCAACAACTTTAGCTTCTAACTTATGACATGACTCTTCCTTTTCATTTAATTGATTCTTCAATAGTTCCTCTACCCTTTTGGATTCTTCAATTTGGGTCTTGAGCAAGGATGATTTTAAGGATGGAAATTTGTTTTAAAATGTAGAAACCTTGGCGAATCTTACTAATCCTTCATATGTCAACTATAAATGTTTGGAGATATTTTTGTAATAATATTCAAATTTCTAAGTATTTTATATGGCTTTATAAAATTTTGGCGATTTTTAAGGTAAAATAATTTTATCCTATAGAATTTGGGCAAATCATTTTTAAAATAGCGAATCTCATTTTTGGAAAAACCATTGAAAATTAGCCCATGAGCGAAATTTAGCCCCTAAAATCATCCCTGGTCTTGAGATGAACAATAATTTCAAAACTTTTTCTAATCTCATCATCTACCTTCTTATCTTATTTTTCATTCTTTAGTCTTGTGATCTCTTGTTCCTTTTCTTCTAATTGAGTCTTACTATTCTCTTCTAGTTCTTTGGGCATTTCCTTCAACTTCAAGATGTGCCTATGAATCTTCTTAAGAAACTTTTTAGTGTTATCCGAAAGATAGCTATAGTCTATATAATAGTGGTCATTGCTATATTCATATAGACCTCTTTCAAATTTCTCTTTAAGATCCAATAGTTTTTCTTCTACTTATTCCATGGGATAACAATCAATTGATTCTATCCAAACTACTTCTAGATTTTCTTCTTCACTTGTAGAGAAAAATTCTGTTGGATTACTGAGAGGGGGGTGAATCAGTAATAGAGCAATGAAATCCCTTTTTAACCATATAATCCAAGTGTTATATCAATGAAGCATTATCATCCAATAACTGTAGAGCAAATAAGCAATGAACAAATGAACAATCATACAGAGCAAATAAGCAATGAACAAACAACAATCATACACATACATAGTACACCAAGAACTTTTACATGGAAACCCAAATCTGGAGAAAACCACGTAATGTTTTTCTTATATGTCTTGAAGAATTACATTCACTGAAAGCACCAAATTCATTTGTTTTACAAATTTTTACAATCGGAAGGGAGGCTCCAACCCCTGGGCTGTGCTACACCTCGAGGGAAGCTCCAACTCCCCCAATTCTTTGGCTACAACCCCCTGTGTTCTCTAGATACACCGTAAGGTGGTTACAACCACTTGTCCTTGCCCTGGCCTGCCACCCTAAAGTAGAAGTAGAATGATGGGAACCACAGCCACACTATCACCGTGAGATATACTAATGTAAACCAGTACCAATCAACCTACAAAAAACAACCTGAACCATGCATCAACCCCTACCTCAACCTATAATCAACTCAGACTATAAATAAGTGCATCAACCATGCACCAACCTCAATCAACCTCAGAATTATAAACAAGTGCATCAACCATGCACCAACTCAGAATCAACCTCGTATTCATAAACAAGGGAATCCAAACATACCAAGTATGTACCAATCATGTTTCAACTACTATCAACTATGACCTACTTCAATATAAATCAACATCTCACATGAATCCAAAGACCTTCCATCATATACAACCTTCTATGTGCCAACCTATCAACTACTTGTCTCAAATTCATAAAATTTCAACATTGTCCCACAAACTAAAAAGTCTCATCAATTTCTATCATACAAATGATGATTTTTTATATCCTGCATTAGACCTGGTGTATATATGATCATATTCCTGCGAACCTTCCTTAACTTTTTAAAACAAGAGACTATCATTTTCATCAAACTTTCCTTTTAGTCTCACATGCCTAGTTTTGGATTAGTCAACAACCCTAACTTAAAGTAATCATAAATTTGTACTTGTACTGTGAGTAAAGAGTTATGAACTGATACACAATGTTATTCAGTGTGTTTTATACAATTCCCTCAATTGTCACTACTTGAACCCTCTTCGTGAAACGGTTAAGTAGAAAAATGGCATACCTTGTTGAATTCTAGCTATTTCTAGAGTCGGACTTTGTAGAGCGTTTTCCACACAAAATATTTGATGAATTGGATCTAAAAAATATTAAAAAGAATAATAAAGAATGTACCTAACCAACACATTTGGTCTCACTAAATTTGTTATGAAGAAGTTATGACGCTTTTAATTCAAACACCCGATTTTGACTAGTTTCGTGGACTCCACTACTAACACTCCTATTTTCCACCTGGAGTGTAACTCCCAAAATACAACTAACCACAAGATTAATTTTTTAACATGGATACTTGCATATAAGTTTTCTCACTTTCATAGCAATTTCAAAATCTGAACCATTATAAAAAAGGTTATAGAGAAAAATGGTGAGATGACTTGTAAATAACATACCTTAGAAAGCAATAAATCAAAAATAATTTTATCCCTCCTGCATTTCGGCCTTCTTTCTTCACCTTTCACTCTAAATTTGGTTTAGATATCCTTGGTTATCTTAAACACATATAGATATTCAATAATTTCAAGTGTGATTCAAATGAGAGAGCCTTGCCCCCTATTTATAATTCCAAGTAGCTTCCTTAAAAATCTTCTCTAGGTCACTTGGCCCACTTTCCTATTTTAGGGTTGGGTCCACTTCTAATTTCTCCATTAAATTTATTATTGAAATAATTTATTTTGTATTCACTTTTAAATTATAATACACTCATATCACTTCAATTTTTATTATTTATACCTTTTAAAATCTCTTAAACCATTCCCTTTGACTACTTTTGGACCTTGGGCTTCTGTGATGACATATGAGGGTCCTCCAACTGTGAGGGCCATAACTCAAACCGGTGAGGATTTATGTGAAGTTATACATACCACCGTAAATGGTATGACTTTGTACCATCCATATAAAATAGTATTATCTTAAAATATATCATAATTCATACCTTTACCCATCAAACAAACTTCTTTGGGTCCATTACCCAAACCTCAATCTCCAACTTCTCATGGCTATGACTCTCTAACTGCGGAGGGGAATTATGTGGTGTTCCACATACCACCGAAATGACATGACAAGAACTATCCATATAGGGTATTTTCCCCTAACAAATTCACTTTCCTTCATCTCATTATTCCACAATTAAGCACATGGTGTTCTCACTGACAAAGCTGCCTTCCGCGGAGGGTTTCACCATAAGGGGACCTAATTTCTGAGTTCATCCATATTTACTTCTTATCAACCATGACAGTAATAATATATTTACATCAAACAATATTGGGTCCATTACCCAAACCTTTCGGGCCTACTTAGGTTTTCAAGGGTTGACATCAATGACAACCAACCTTAATCAACACCCCTTTCATCGAACTTTGGCAACACCTTTGATGTGGAATACAAAATCATATCACTTATTCTCCCCCTAGAACCATGCTCTCTTGTCCTTTGTGACCGAGCAAATCTTTCCCCTGTAATCCATGCCTCTCGTCTCCTCGTGACCGACATAACTCTACTCCCTAGAACCATGCCTCATTCCTCTTCAAGAGGATTCCGATAACTCTCGGCTCCCTAGAACCATGCATTTGTCCTTTGCATCCATAAATCTCTCCCCTTGTCATCAATGGAAAATGTATCTTTCCATCCGGGCTGTTCTCGATTGAATGTCCTCTTATGTATTCTTCCTTGTGTACATCTAAGACATAATATATAAGCATTCAAAAGAATTCATTTTTGGAGTAGAAATAACTCCAAGTCTTTGGCTTAAGATATTCAAAGGCTTCCCGTGGAAGTGGTTTTGTAAAGATGTCTTCCACTTGTTCTTTTGTGCCCACATATTCAACTCTCATGTTCTTTCTGCAACCCGCTCCTGTAGAAGGTGATACTTGATTGAATGTGCTTTGTCTTGGAGTGCATCACTGTGTTTTTAAGATCCTGATGGCACTTTTATTATCACAATATATCAGGAATGTGCTCATCATACTCAACCTCAGAGACCGTTACAAATTTTGTTTCATCCAAAGAACCTTTTGTTAAACATGTTGTTGTCAGTAATATACTTTTCCTCGGTTGTATATAGATATATTGATGATTTTTTCTTTGTTAGCCATGATACCAAACACTCACCTAAGTAGAACATTGTTCCACTGGTGTTTCGTCGGTCATCAATACAAATTTCTCAATCTACATCTGTGTAGGATAGATATTTTCCTTTTGGATACCATAATAAAATCTCTTTTGTTCCTTTGAGAAATATCTCAAGATCCTCTTTTACTATTAATACATGTTGTTCCCTTTATAATGCTTTTGAAATCGTACACCGGCCCAACCGCCTCTGCATTATATCTCACCGGATGTTGTCACATATAGTAGGTCACCAATCATTGACCTATATTACCTCCTCGACCAGACATTGAATCATCATCTTGCTCAACTTACATCCGGGTTTAAATGGGAGTGATAACCGGTTTGTAATCTTCCATTCAACCTCTTTATCATTCCTCTGATATACTTGGTTTGAGAAATAAAAATTCCTTGGCTGCTCTGCATTCCTCAAGTCCCGTAAATAAGGATAGTTCTCTGCAACGGTTATTTCGAATTCATTATGCATGTCTTTGCAATTTTATATGAACTGGCTATCATCACTACCAAAACAATATCATCAACATAAACTTCAATTAATAAAATATTACCTTGACTTACCTGATGTAGTGTTGTTCAATGTAGACTCTTTCTTCAAGTTCCTCATTCACAAAAGATGATTTTACATCCATATGATATAATTTTAACATTTTTGAGCATGCATAGGCTAAAAGAAAATCGTGATTGCTTCCATTTTGGCAACTAGATAAAATGCCCTCAAAGTCCATTCCTTCAATCTCTGCATATCCTTTACATACCACCTAGCTTTAATTTCTTTTGTAATATGTCCATATTCATTCAATTTATTTCAAAACCCATTTTGTGTCAATCACATTCTGTATTCTTTGTCTTGGAACCAATTCCCAAGTGTCATTTTTTCTATTTACCCAATTCCTTTCTCATCCATGGCCTTATTCCTTCCATAATTCATCCTTCGCTTCTTCAAAAACCATGGTTCATTCGTAGATAAGAGTGCTAGGTGTATTTGTTCCGGTGAATCCGGATTTTATTCTAGTCTCAACTCTCGCATCTTTGTTCCCAATAATATGATATCAAGGATGATTCTTCTATACTCAATTACTAGGTGTCTTTGGAGATACTTGTTGGACTTGCTCTTTTGTTTCTGTCAAATCCTCTTCATCTTACCCTTCTACTTATTCATCTTCCTTGTACTTGAGTAAAAAGTTGTTCCATTGATTTGTTTTCTCTTCCTTTGATTCTCGGTCCGCCTGCTTTCATCAATTGTTATGTTGATGCTTTCCACAACTTTGTTAATCTTTAGATTGTAACACTTGTATGCTTTCCTTTGTACTTGAGTAACTAAATAAGTATTCCCTTGTCCGCACGAGTCAAACTTTTCCATTCTCGCCATCTTCTTTTGATGTATCATTTGTTTCCAAAAAATCAAGTGTTTCACATTTGTCGGCCTTCCTTTCCATAGCTCAGGGGATGTTATCGTTGTTTCGGTGGCATTACTCTGATTTGAATGTGAACTCATGTATGTACTACCTATGTCCAAAAAAAATATCTATCAACTTTGAAATCCATTAGTATTGTTTGAGCTTCATTTGTGTAATTATCATCCATTAATATAATGTTCCTTTGTTTTGAACCACTCTCTGAACCAACCTATGAATCCATGCTCTCATCCACTATCATATATCTATTAAAACTCGCTAAGTCTCATAAATCCATCTTTGTCCATACTGCCCAAGACTTTACTTGCGCAATTGTCCATACTGCTAACCCATTTATCATTATACTATCAAACTGCATTTACCAACTCCGATTGCTCTCAATATGTCTTTTCAAACTCTGCAAGCTTCTCAAGGATGGTTCTTTGGTCTCATTCACAACTATCACATAGACCCCCTTGTCTAATATTCATACACTGGGAGTCTCTCAGTTTCCGATGGCTCTTTGCAATTCCTCGCTTGATGTATTCATCATCATCTTCTTACTGTAGATTCATCATCATCTCTACTGTAGATTCATTATTCTCTCAGCTCAGTTCTTTCTGTCTCAGGATTCATCTTTCACTACAATGTCCGAAAGTACAATCTCTTGAACCTGCTCCTTATTTACCTATCCTTTCTTTCGCTTATTTTCCAAACCTTATGTATCTAACATCTTTCCTTTTCTCAGAATTTTTTTTCATCTTGTTTTATTGTCAATCTTGCACTCTCTGCACTCAGTATTTGTTAACTTGTTCTTCGTGTTCTTTTATCCATACTTTCTTATATGTGATATCGATATTCTCTTTCATGAAAGTATCTATCATGCTTCTACAATCACCGCTTATGTGTCCATAGTTATAATATTTGTAACACTCAATGTTACGCGCGACCACATAGGCATGGCCTGCTTGAACATTTCTTTTATAATCCCCGCACTTTCAACCTTATGTCCAAAGTTAGTACAATAAAACAATGACCATAAAATAAATTTCTCATACCCTCGGGAGTGGAATGATCTTCTTTGTGGTGTAGTCCTTTTGAATTTTTCTTTGACTGATCATGATCATGATTGGTAAGTTTTTTGTGGTTTTGAACATGGATACTTTGAAGATGTATCTTCAATATTTCTTAGATTCCGCTTTGACCATGATTCCTTCCTTTCAGCAAGATTTCTCGCATAACTCTTTCTATTTCTTTCATTCTTCTTTTCTAGAAACGTGGAGTGCTTCTCTTCATTCTCTAAGCAACCTGATGGGACAACTTCGCCTTCTTCAACTTCTTGTTGAGCTTCATTTCGGGATTTTGACTCTTAGTTTTACAACTTCTTCTTCAAGATTCCTAACCCCTTCTTCTTTCTTCTCATTATCCAGACTTCATGCCCTCTTTGTTCCTCTTTGTTTTCCAATTTAATTTCAATGCAATTATTTTCTTCCATTCTTCTCTTCTACCAAACTCTTCCCTCAAGTTGGTTTAAATCATTGTCTTTTCCCCTTTGAGATGATCCATCAATATATTTGTATCTCTTTTCTCAAATACTTCCCTTTGTGCTACTTGCTGGTTTTCTAGAAATACTTTTGATATTCTAGAGTTTCTTCACTTTTTCTGGCCTCTTCTAGTTGAACTCTTAAATTCTTTGATGACTTGTTGATCCTTTTCAAAACCTTTGAACACTTTGATTTTTCTTCATCGGCCCTTCTTGGATGACTTGTTTTCTTTCTTTCCTTTTAGATATTTTAATTGCAATCGGGACAATTTTTCTTTTAGAATCAACTTTCTTTGCTTCATCATAATTTCTTCCTCTTCTCTGAACTGTCTACATGATGAGTATATTTTCTTGTTCTCAGATCGTGATCTTCTTTTGTATTCTTCCCTTCGAATCAGCATAGTGAAAAATATATTTCATGTAACTTATCCCAAAGTTCTTTGGTCGATGAACATTTACTAACCTTTTCTCTTACCAGCTTTCAGTAATCCTTCCCGTGATGAAATCCATTTCTATTTCTGAGCATATTCTTTCTTCACCTTCTTGGTTGCGCTTTTCCCTTTTTGAACTATCATATCCTATAACAACCGATAGCCAAATATAATGTCCCCTGCGTTTCCAAAAATATTTCGCCCCATCTGCTCTACATATCTCATACTTAAAAACCACTCACACTATTAAACATTGGTACTCCATTCTCGGGACAATCCATGATCTCCTTCCAAGTTGGTTAACCGCTTCCAAGGAACCCTGCTCCATACCAATTGTTGGATTACCGAGAGAGGCAGTGGAATCAATGATAGAGCAATGAAATCCCTTTTAACCATATAATCCAAGTGTTATATCAATGAAGCATTATCATCCTAATAACCATGAGTAAATATACCGAACAACAACAATAATACACCACACAGCATAACAATGTTTCACAAAACCTAAATCTGAGAAAACACAAAATGTTTTTTTCTTATACATGTCTTGAAGAATTACATTCATTAGAAGCACCTCCTTGTTTTCCTAGTCTTCAACCATGCTAGGAGGCTACAACCCCTAGTTTCTCAAAGTTACAACCTATGGGAAGCTCCAACCCCCCTCAATTCCTTCCTGCTACAACTAGAAGGGGAGGCTACAAAACTCTATGCCTTGGCCATACAACTGGAGGGTGGTTACAACCACTTATCCTTGCCTCCCATCCTCACACCCTAAAGTAGAAGTAGAATGATGGAACCATCACACTATCATTGTGAGATATACCAAGGTATAAACCTCGTACCAATAAATCAACCATGCATCAACCTATAAACAACATGTACCAAACAACCTACAATCAACATATACCATAAACAAGTGCATCAATCATGCACCAACCTCGTAATCAACCTATACTATAAACAAGTGCATCAACTATGCACCAACTTGTAATCAACTTGTAATCAAATGTACCATAAACAAGTGAATCCAAACCATGTACTCAAGTGCATAAAACACCTATGTCTCAAATACCATCAACTATGACTCATCAATATGTACCCAAATATCATCATCAACTATACACCTCATGTATGTGCACCAACTCATCAACTACTTGTCTCAACCATGTACCTTCCTTAACTATAAACAATTACACAAACTAAAAGCTCCTCATCAATTCATCATCCAAATATATTTTTTAGCTCTATAATAGACCCATTGTATATGATCACACATTCTTGAAAACCTTTCTTAACTTTAAAACAAGAGACTAGCATTTTCATCAAACTTTTCTTTTAGCCTCACATGCCTAGTTTTTGATTTGTCAACAACCCTAACTCTTGAAGTAATTGCAACTTTGAACCTCAGAATGTATAAAGATATTAAAATGATAAACAATGTTCTTCGCTGTTTTATGCAATTCCCTCCAAGTTTCACTACTTGAACCCTCTCAGAAAAGGATTTATAGCAAAATGGCATACCTTACAATTTTGACTTATTCTAGAGAGAGATCTTGGAGCAACGCACAAAATTTTTGATGGATTTATCTAAAAATATTAAAAAACATACCAAAGAATGTCCCCTAATCAACACATTTGGTCTCACTAAATTTTGGATCTGTTATGAAGAAGTTAAGGACGCTTACCTCAAACACCCTCCGGATTTTGACTAGTTTCGTGGATTGGCCACAAACCCTATTTCCACTTAGTGTAACTGCCAAAATAAAATGACCAAGATGCTGAATTTTTACCATGGATACTTGATATTCTTCACCCTCATAGAAATTTCATGGTCCTAATCATTATAAAAAGTTATAGTGAAAATGCAGGATGACCTGTAAATAACATACCTTAGAAAGTACCATCAAAAGAATTTTATCCTTCCTTTGCATTTCGGCCTTCTTTTCACCTTCACTCATAATTCAGCTAGATGAACCTTGGTTACCTTACACAATATAGATATTCAATATTCTCAAGTGTGACTGTTATAGACATCCTTGCCTCTCATTTATATTCTCCAAGTAGCTTCCTTTAAAACATCTTCTAGGTCACTTGGCCCACTTCTTCTCATTTTAGGGTTGTCCCACTTCTACCTCCATTAAATTTTATTATTGAAATAATTTATTTTGTATTCAATTTGGAATTATAATACACTCATCACTTCACCTTTTATTATTTTACCTTTTAAAATCTCTCTCAAAACCACTTTGACTACTTTGACCTTTGGGCTTCTAGATGACATATATGAGGTCCTCCAACTTTGTGAAGCCATAACTCTCAAACCTTGAGGAGTTATGTGGACGCCTCTACATACCACCTGAAATGGTACGACATGTACTATCCATATAGAATAGTATTCTGAAAATATTTCATAACTCATACCTTTTACCCATCAAACAAACTTGGGTCCATTTTCACCCAAACCTAGGGTCTCCAACTTCTCATGGCCATAACTCTCTAGTCGTGAGGAATTATGTGACGCTCCCACATACCACCGTAAATGACATGAAAAGAACTATCCATATAGGATATGTTCCCCAACAAATTCATCTTCTTCCGATCTCTCATTATTCCACAATTAAGCATGGGTTCTCTTACTCCACAAAGCATCTTCCCGTGAGGGCTTTCACCATAAGGGGACCACTTTGGAGTTCATCCATATTTTTTTCTTATCAACCATGACAAAACAATAATGAGTCATATTATCAAACAATATTGGGTCCATTACTCAAACCTTTGTGCTATGGGGCTTTCTTCAAGGGTTGGCATCAATGACAACCAACCTTAATCAACAAATTCAACATCATCACATTTTGAATTTTTGCAACCAAGGGTCTTTGAGGATTCTTTACCTTCATTTGAAATATCTTCAAGATATTCCTTTTTTCCAACATTATCACATGATTCTTTATCTTCAATTGAAATGTCTTCAATATCATTACATTTAGAAATAATGAAATCAAGAGTTTTTGGAGATTCTTTACCTTTATTGATGGGTTTGTCTTCAACAACTTCCTTCTTTATTTGGTATGTCTCCTCTAGCTTTATCCCTAGATCCTTGGTGGAATTGCATTGTCCCATGCTCTCTTTGAGGGACTTGAGAGTCCAGTAAGAATGGTCTTGAGAGCTAATGTATCATTCTTCTTTTATTCCCTTTGAGCTGCAAACTTTGACCTATTCTTCAAGGAAACTGATACACCAATGGCTTCCTTCCAAATACCCGCTCCCATCTCTTTCAAATGCACTCTCATTTCTATTCTCCAAGTAGAAAAGTTTTCCTCATCAAGGATTGGAACTTCATAATCCATTTGTGTGTCTATGGATCTCCTCCAATCTTTTTAAGGCTTATAGTGAAGGCCTGCTCTGATACCAATTGTTGGACACACCGACCACACTTAGAGGGGGGGTGAATGAGTGTGGGGCTATTTTCCCTCTCTTTTAAATAAAACTTCCCCTACAAAAAACTCCTTAGTTAACAATCACCATTAACTCATTACTTATTGTTTTTATTTATAATCAGTTAGATGATAACATATATGAGCAACATATATCAGCAATATATCATCAACAAATCATCATCACAAGGAACACAATATGTATGTACAATTTTCTTTTTGTTACGGACTACAATCCTTGGGTTATCAGCAACAACTGAATAGAGTACAACTCTACAAGAGAACCAGCTCTATAATGCAAGACTCATCTTACATCCTCAGCACCAACTGAGATGAGGCAAAAATCCTCAACAGATGTCAATCTGTCAACAGGTACACAACCTGTTGGTAGTGCAGAACACGTATGTAAGTGCCCTACCAGTAGTACAACTCATGTATGTATGCGGCCAGTCTGTACTATAGCCTACATATACCTTCTGAGCAATTAGAGTTTTATTTTCATCACTCACTCAGATCCTCTGCAACCTTCAATCAACTTCTCTTACGTATTTCACTGTCACATCTAATCCATAATCATTCACAACACATCCAAGATCTCTAACAACTTAGTCATGCTCCTCAACCATGCAATATGAATGCTACTCAATCATGTTTAATCAACCAGTATACTATATAAATCGTATTAGTACTGAATCATAAGAGTGTTGCTCACTCCATCATCGAACACAAACCACATCACAACAACCATACCAAAAATTCCTTAAGTATTCACTACACAAAACAAAAGAGTATCCATCAAGACAACAATGTAACCATACCAGAGTTTCTATGGAATATCTGAGCCCATAGAATGCAGATCTGGAACCCGCTTCAATCTTCAAGAGCCTGACTCCATCTCACACACGAGTCTACATGACTTCATCCACTGTATGCTCCCTATCCTCATTCAGGCCATGTATGTACACGCCTTGGCTCACTACAGCCCACGTACACCTCAGAAACTAGGGTTTCCGATCTTCCGAAACTTTTTTTGTCATGATCTCAGACTTGCCAAAACTTTGATGCATCCATAAGATCCTCCAGTCTTTCTCTCTCTCAGAATATATGTTCAATACATGCTCAAGAGATACACAAGAGACACAAAAGATGTCTTTACACAATATACCCTTGCCTCTTATTTATACTCTCCAAATAACTTCTTTAGAACCATATTCTAGGTCACTTAACCCACTTCTAGGTCACTTAACATGTTTCTAGGTCACTTAACCCATTTCTAGGTCACTTAACCTATTTATAGGTTAACCAATTTCCATAAATAGAAAGTTCTCCATTTAGATATTCCTGCTTGACTTTGCCACTTTTCTTTACCATTTAAATAATAATTTCTTCTTTGTAGGCTCTTTGACTTCTTTGACCTTTTGGGGCTTCAAGCCTACATATGAGGGTCCTCCAACTTCGTAAGGCCGTAACTCTCAAACCATGAGGAGTTATGTGGCATTCCACATACCATCGAAAATAGTATGACAAGCACTATCCATCTAGGATAGTTCCACTGACAAATTCATTGATCTTCAACTCATTATTCCCCATATAAGAATAACCATACTTCAACCACAAAGAATCTTCCCATGAGGGCTTTCACCATAAGGGGACCACTTTGGAGTTCATCCATTTGTACACCTTATCAACCATGATACGACAATGAAGACCAATTCAACAATGCATCATATACCAATGAAACCACATCGATCCATCTTCATCTATGCATCATGTATCAATGATAACTCATTGATCCATATTCATCAATATGCTATGATAAGACATGTTTACATCAAACCTTTGAACTTTGACATCATTCAATAATCCTTTGGCATCAATAAATTCCTTGACATCAATCCAACTTTAATCAATTAATTAACCTTTGGCAGCAATCAATTCCTTGCAATCAATTAATTACTTGACATCAATCCTTAAACCTTTGGCATCAATGACAACATGATCCAACAATCTCCCCCTTTGGCATTGATGGCAATACTAGAATTGATGTCAACACCAATCATTGATGTCAACATGTAGACAAGGTATGATATACATCAATGTGACTATCTCTCCCCCTTTGACATCAATGGCAAAGGGTCATTCTCCTCTAGGGGATGCTTCCCCTGCTTGAACTCTCCTTGGGCCTTCTCCCCTTGCCTGAATAATCTCTCCCCTTTTTGAAAAAGGGATATCACTCTGATGTAATTATGAAAATGCACATCTCATACTCCCCTTGTGACCATTTCTCCCCCTGGAATTATGCCTCTCTGCACTTTCTCCAAATATAGGGCTATTTTACCAAGTATGCATATGATAAATCTCCTCCTAGAATCATGGGAAAAGGAATGAATCCCCCTATGGGTATGTCTCCCACTATCTTCTCTACAAAATGAATAATATGCTACCACATAATGATCCTTGGACCTGTTCATGCATCAAACTCATTCCATACCAAACATCATGAAGCAAACGATATTCCAATGAATGAACAAATACATCATGTACCCAAACATGTGCCAATAGTATACCAATAATATGCCTCCATCAACATGCCCACCATGTGCATCTACCAATAGTATGTCTCCATCATGAGCCAAGTATAAAAATCATGAATCTCAATCAATCAAGTGTCTCAACTATAACATCTCACATGTCATGTACCAAAGTATCAAGTAATACCAATGGTGTAATTCTATCCAAGCACTATCATCCAAACATATACCATCTATGAGTGTACCAAACGTGTACATCAACATGTATCACTACTTGTACAGAGAAATTGCATCAACCATGCACCAATGCATGTATGCCAAATCCACAAATCATGTGCCAATCAAACTTCTAGTAGGTGCTTCTACCAATGTACTAGAAGTGTATCAACTCATCAATGATGTAAAACATGATCACCTCATCAACTTACCAACTACATGCCCCAATATTTAGTCCAACCATATGCCAAATGCATGCACCAAGATATCCAACAAAAAATGCTTCAATAATACATCATAATATATATCAATGAAACTCAAAACATGTACCATCCATGTACCCCAATATATCATCCTCAATCCTCCATTTACTACAGCAAATACTAAACATCCAACAATACATGTACTAGTAGTGTGCTTCAATAGATCAATAACATCTCTAGGTAGCATCATCAAGATATATCACATAACCAAGGTGCCATAACTTCACTGTCATAACCAATATTGTTCTTCGATAGAAAATCACTCAATCCATACTCATGGGTTAGTGCCATGCATACAGGATGGCATTTTTATTTTATATCATCACCTTATATAATCCAATATGTAATCATGAAAACCTACCACAAACAATGTCAGAACCTGCAATAAACTATGTCAGACCCTGCATCACAGAGTTATACCATCACATTGTTAAGCCCTAATATTGGCTCATTACCCCTTAATTGGGGCATATTATATTAGTAATGTTATTTTATTTATGTCGGCTTTAGGCCATTAGTTGTAATTATACCTCCTAGTCTCCTATATATACCAAGGAGACATTTTCATTTTGAATCATCTTGTACTTGAACATTTAAG